>ML806931.1:142066-167716 GCA_009831015.1 Picea engelmannii | reverse complement strand
ATGAAGTATGTCACAACCAGTGTCGCAAGTCGTGAAGTGGTGCAACTTCAAAAGCTTCTTGCATGAATTCATCCGAGACATGGTACAAAAGGGAGTAGTGAAGCTCCAATACTTATCCATAGATGAGCAGATTGCAAGATATCCTCCCAGGGTGGCCATGCTGACTTGGCTGAGGAGGATGATATAGAGGATTAGCCATGCTGATTTGGCTAGTGATGAGTGTTGATGTTGGGCAGACATTCTCCTAGATTGGTCATGCACATGGCTATGCTAGTGCTAATATGACCAAGGGAGAATGATTCATTCACTCACGGGGCTCTGCTAGTGGTGAATGGCCCAGGTATGTAGATGTTCTCCAGGCAATATCATCGGGAAGACATTCTCCCAGATTGGTCATGGATGGGGCTATGCTAGTGCTGATATGACCAAAGGAGAATGATTCATTCACTTATGGGGCTCTGCTAGTAGTGAATGGCCCATAACATTGGACAAACATTATCCCATATTGGTCATGCACGGGGCTATGCTAGTGCGGATATGACCAAGGGTAAATGATTCATTCATCCATGGGGCCTTGCTAGTGGTGAATGGCTTAGGTATAGTCTTTCTCACGTCGAGGGGTAGATGGACTCGCGATGCTATCACATGCATATTCCAGGATGGAATGCATGTGCGGAGATGGCACATCAACATGGCTCATGAAGACTACCTTTCTATGACAAAAGAAATCCAAGTATGGAGAATGCCTCTCTCGTTGAGAGGGACATTTGGAGATTTGCAACTTTGGGTAGTCAGTCTCCACAAGAAAGTACAAGAAGACCCATCTACACCATTACAGAAGCCCCAAGAAGAAGTTGAAAACCCAAGAAGAGAAGTCGACCCCATAGGAAAATAATAAAGTAATTGAAGACCCATAAATAAGAAGTCGGCCCTAGACTGACGCCCAGATTAGTATAAATACATTACTGGCTCATTTCATTTGGATAAACAAAGAATTTTCCTTTTTGCAGTGCGCACAAGGCAGTTGCAGTTGTAGCTGTGCTATTTCGCTATATCTTGGTTCTGGTTATCTTGGAGAGTGCGCTACACTTGGAGAAGATTTTGCTTGGTTATTCTTGGTCGTCTTATTGAGGTGCTAGGTCTTGGTGATGCTAGCCTAGGGGAGGATCTTCTCTGTATGATGTTTTGGCTATTGATGGTGATGTACTGGTAATATCTTGGACTAAATTCTTCTATAGAAAGGTTGCCGGGTTTTCTCTCAAGGTTGGGTTTCCTAGGATAAACTCTTGTGTTTTTGTGTTTACTGTGCATGGTTAATATTTCTAGATCTTGTCATTTTCGTTGCAGTATTATAGTTGAGATTTTTAGTGTATAGTTATTCTATGATAACTGTTGTATGAAAGTGTATCTTGTTATTAATCATAAGACAATAACTATCAAGAATTGAGAATCATAAAACATCAACACTTCCAACCTATCACACTCTATAAGACCAAGAGTCACCATACACAACCTGAACAAGTTTCAAGTGCACAAAATTAGGAATATTTGAAGTAGAATCAACCCTTCCAAGGGTCAAGGTTCTTCTCTCAAGCAACCTAGGGTTTGAAACCACACAACCTCAGCTAGGTCAAGTACTTTTCCTAGGTAATTTACAGTTGAAATACAAGCTCCCTCTTACTCTAGAGTGATCTTAACCACAACAAGCTCTAATATCGTGTTGAAATTTTCTCAATTTGAGTTTTAATGCAAAACATAAAAACTTCACCTCTTTGACTAGAGGTTTATCATATCTTAACCTTATGAATTTTCAGCTTTAGGGCTGTTATGAAATAGAGTATACAACAACAATGGCAATAGTACAATATTTCACTTTCTAACAACCCAATCTTCTAGGAAATCCGAGGAGAAAAGATACAAAACTATCTAGTTAAGTTTAGGACCCGTCGACACTAAGTATGGTGCCTGCTACCCCCCCATGCCTAGGGGTAACTAGAGGAGATCATGTCTCATGGCCTACAATGAAGACGATGATCCTAACCATGATGATGATCAACATGTCCACAGATGGTAGCCTAGCAGCCCCCCTCATTTGCCTCTTACAACTATAGATCAGCCAAGGCTCATCACATCCAAACAACCTAGTGTATGGGAGATGGTAAGTCAACGTCGCCATGAGGTATGTTAGCCCTTCATTAATGCTAAGTGTTGTGCTTAATTTGTTGGGCATGTGGATGAGGATCTTTGGTTGAAGTTGGATAATGGATCACTAGCTTGGGAAATTGTGTTTGTTGTCTTGTTTCATCTTGGTGGTCAACTTCTGTGCCCTAGTCCCATGTTGTCAATGCCCAGGGAAAAGGGGTACTACTGGGGTGCCCTCACAAGGGTAACGTTTCATTCCCCACCATACTTAACACCTTCCATCCTAGAGCCTCTCATAGTGCACTAAACTTCGCTAATGGGTCATGGTTCATTCTCTTATGAGAAGAAGGGGCTGAAGACCCAGAGGTTGATGCAGCTGCTATATGTGTATATGCTATAAAGATACATGCCACCATAAAAGCTGCAGGCCAGCTTGAGCTCTACCCCCTCTAATGGTAATCGCCCTTTGTCCTGATGCAAATATATACACAATTATAAAATCACCATAGCCTAGTAAAAACGAATGAATAAAGATTGAAACTTGTAAAGGGGACTTGCAAAATAAAGAATGGGTATCAAAAGGAAATTAAGGGGTTTGGAATGCCAAAAGTACTGTGGAAAGGGTATCTCAAGCAGCAAGAGCTCCCTCTACAAAGGTGCTCATAGAAATGGATTCAATGACACCATAAACCATGAAGTAAGCCCAAACTCATATCATTATCACACTTTCTCTTGAAGGGTTTCTTTCTTTCACTGCTTCCCTCGGGACCTATCCCTCTACCTGGGCCTTTTATTTCTTGTCTAGGTTGGCACACCTAATAGGGTTGGATGAAGGCCCTCCCATATTCAAACTTGCTAACTCACATGAGGTCTTGGGTTGGTGTGATGCTTGAAGGGGATATTGAGGTGAATTATTTACATGGCTTATATCTTAAGTAATAGCTTACTTTGCATGATTTAAGGACTAGTATCTTTTATGGACATTGGTTTACCTTGTCTTATACTCTGCTTTGTTTTGGATGGCCCTGACATGGTTCTTGAGGGACGTCTTGGGTTTTCACCCAGGACGTTGTGCCTTTATTGCAGGACTTTGGCACGTGTGATGCAGAGCAATGAGTCATCCAATGACTTATCACCTTCTGACATGAGCTCTCACATCCTTAGAGCCTTGGACGATGGACATATGGGCTTGGTTTGAGTAGATTTGGTTATGATGTCACAAAGATGGGCTGAAAGCCCACATGCTAGGCATAGTACCCCGGGGCTTATTATTTACTGGATCAGGGACGCTGCAACAACTGACAACCACAAACCATGTAGAGATAAGGTGCAACTCCCTCCAGCTCGGATGCAGTGCCCTAAATCCTTGACGTACCCTTCTTTTGATCCTGATGTCAACTTCTAGGGTTTGGTGGCATTAGGGTTTGATGGACACTTGAGGTACCAATAATGATTTTTCATGACCATGGTGAGAAGAAACATCATTGCCATTTACTCTACCTTGGGATGCTGCCAAATGGCCTTTGAAGGCCCTCTCCTAGCCTAGCAAGTCTTTACGTCACCACACGTGTGTCCCTTATGATGTATTTTTTGCATTTTAGCATTTTGTAAAGGTTAAATGAGGGGTCAACCCCACTTCTAATTAAATATTGACATGTTATGTGGACAATGCGCTATGCCTAGGCTCATATATAAAGGCTAGCGCTCATTTTCATTTGGATTATCATCATTCCTCACTTCATAGTTGGGTAACACTTCTGAAATTTTCGCCATTTCATTCCTCTTGGGCTCTTTTCTCTCATGCGCTAGTCTTGGAGGAGTTTCTTAGTGGATGGACATTTCTGCAATTAGGGTTTGAATGCTCTTGGTACTTCGATGAAGTAAGTAACTTTCTGCAATTTTATCTTGTCTTGCTAATGTTAATGGTCAAATTGCTATCTTATTGCAAGTATTCTTGTTTTGTTGAAACCCTAAGAGGAAGACATAAGTGCTTCTCTTCCTCACAAAGTTTTATTTGTCCAAGTTTGTGAGGCATCCTTGCTAGGGTTAAGAGCCTAAGGCCCAAAAGTGCTTGCACTTTAGGGCTTTAACCTTAGACTTTGATCCTTGACCTAAGTGAAGCTAGAAAAAGGGAAAAACGACACCTAGGGCCCAAACGTGCTTGCACCCTAGGTACCTTCTTCCTCAAAGTCTAAAGCGTAAGGCCCAAATGTGCTTGCACCTTAGGGTCGAGACTCTACCTCTTTTGTTTCACCTAGATCAATCTTCAAGCTAATTCATTTGAGACTCCATAAGCCCTAGAGGACAACGACACTAATCTAAGAGTGTTCTTGTGGTGAAAGTAGTTGTTAAAATCAATTTTCTCACTCTCTCAAACACCCTACTAACATTACTAACTCTAACTATAACAAACTTAAAGTATTTCTTGCTGCTGTTATAAAATTTTGCTACAACCACTGAAAATTACATTAAATTGCTGCATACACCTATTTATAAGTGGCTTAACTTGTTCAGAAATTACCTCTAGCAATTGGATAATAATCTATTTGTTTAATGCTTGTTTTTCATGATCAATTGCTAGATTTATGAACATTATTTCTTGCTGATGTTGCAATCCTTTTATTGTTATCATATAATTGTTTACTGCTGTAATTTGCAGCAGTCATAGCAATTTTACTTGTCTAGTGTCTAAAGAGGTCATTATTGTATGCTTTAGCTTGGTAATTGTCACTATATGTTGCAAATTGTTTATTGTCTTGTACAGGTACAACAATTACCCTGCAACTTCTCATTTCCCTCTTAGACCTAGACCTAACTAACATGTGATCAAGATAGGGGGTGGCAGGCTTGGCTAAATCTTGCTATTCGATCCCTTGAGGTCACCAGGGAAGCCTCCCTTGTGGTGGACCTCTTCTATCACTAAAACAAGGGAAAATTCTACTTAGGTGACAGTGGTAGTTTCTTCCATATTTACAAAAGATTTGGGGATCTTGTGGAGGGATTTGCACAAGTACAAATCATGTGATAACAGTGCCTAACCTGACAGGGCCATTGAGTGAGGCACAAAATAGACAACCAACTTGGGGAATTGATCCTTAGATCTCTTGCATGAAGCTCAAAGCATTCAACCACTCAAGCTAACTCATGGGGCTTAGAATAGCTGTGGGAGGTATTAACCTCCAAGTGTAACCTTTGTACTTGGAATAGAATATTCTGGGAGTAAGAGAACCATTAAACATGTGTGAAAACCCTAGACGAGAAGTCGGCCCCACCTGGAAAAGTCACTTGGATAGGCTAGTATAAATAAGGAGGCACCTAGCTCATTTAGTCACACTCACTCACTCAGAAAACAGTGCACAAGTCTAAGGAGAAATTGTGGCAGCAACTATGGCGCAAGTCTAAGGAGTAGTAGTGGCAGCTAGGGCGCAAGTCTTTCTGGTATCTCCTTCTCTTGCTAAAGGTACGCTCTATTGGTATTCTGTTGCTGTTGCAACAATGGTGTTTTTGGTTAGGGTTTATCTGTTGGTTCTAGTGTGGTCTTGCTAGAATCATTCTATCTAAGAAAAGGTTATTGTGCTCGGGGGTGGCATATGTGAATGCCTATGGTTGGGTGACAATGATGTGATATTGTCTATGGTTAAACGAGCATATCAAAATCTTAACATGGTATCAGAGATGGTTTCCTTCGTAACAGTCTAATTGCTGGAAGGAAGATCCTCAGTTTCCCCCATTGTCAAGCTCGTTGAGCACTTATTGCACCCACCAAGAAGGTCGCCTAAGTAGGGCACATCTCTTCCCCATATCATATCTGCAAATTTCTGAAGTTGAGAAATTAGGGTTTTCTCATAAAACCCTAGGTCAAGGCATCTGGCATTTGAAGGTTGAGTTGAAGTTGATTCTTGGAGAAAGGAGGTCGCCTTGGCATAGTGCACCCATTGGTAAGTTCAAATTCCATTTCTACAAAATATTAATTTTTCCGTCATATTTCTAGTGCCCGAGGCAAAATGACTCTCAGTACTAAGCTTGATGAAAAGCTTGAGGGTGCTGACAACTTCCGAGCATGGAAGTATAGAGCGATGCTCATTCTAGAGGAAAATGATCTAGAAGGTTTTATTGAAGAAGTTGCAGAGCCAGAGGGAGATGAAGCTAAGGAAAAGCACAAGAAGAATCTGGTTAAGGCAAAGAGGATCATTGCAGATTCTATCAAGGATCACTTGATCCCACATGTCTCATCATTGAAGACCCCGAAACAAATGTTTGATGCCTTATCCCGATTATATGAAGGCAAGAATATCAACCGGAAGATGACCTTGAGGACACAACTCAAGAATGTGAAGATGCAGAATTTAGAAACCATTCAATCTTACTTCACAAGGGTGTCTCAAATTAAAGAACAACTTGAAGCTATTGGAGACACAATTGAAGAAGCGAAGCTAGTAATGACTACATTGAATGGTCTCCCAAAATCTTGGGAATCATTTATTCAAGGAATCTGTTCTAGAAGAAAGCTAACGAAGTTCAACAAGCTGTGGGAAGATTGCACTCAGGAAGAAGCTAGACTGGCAGCAAGAGAAGAGAAGTTGGGCAATGATGATCAAGCTCTAGCAGTACATGCAAGAAAAGGAAAGAGCAGGAAAGAGGATCATTCCCCCAAGAAGTTTCAAAGATCACGAAAGTCTCAAAAGGATTACTCTAGCTACTAATGCTACTGTTGCCAGAAGATGGGACACATTGCAAGAAATTGTCCTCTCAAGAAAGAGCAGGCCAGAAAAGGACAAAATAAGAGACATCATGCTCATGCCATAGAAGATGATGAACCTGCTCAGAAAAGAACAAAAGATTATGATTCAAGTGAAGAACATGTATTGATATCAACTCTTACAGGAACAGTCACTCATGGAAGTGACACATGGCTAGTTGACAATGGTGCTTCTAAGTACATGACTGGTTACAAGGATTCTCTCTCAGATCTGGTTCAAAAAGATTCACCTCATAAGGTGAAACTCGGTGATGACTATCGGTATCCCATCAAAGGAGTAGGAGAAACGTCCTACAAGTTAGATTCCAAAAAGCCCTTGAAGATAAAGGATGTCTTGTATGTACCCGGTTTGAAGAAAAATCTCCTTTCCATCTCAGTGTTGGAAGAGAAAGGATTCATAGTCACTTTTATTGATGGTGAAGTTCTCATGTGGCCAAGAGGAAAGACTCTTGATGATGTATGATTGGTGTCCAAGAAGGAGGTCTATACAAGTTAAAGGGACACTCAGATTCAACACTAGTACACAACACATTAAATCCAAGTGAGCTATGGCATAGAAGGTTCGCTCACTTACACTACAAAGCATTACCAATCGTAAGCAAGATGGTAACAGGTTTGCCAGAGATTCAGGTGGATCATGAAGGAACATGCAAAGGATGCGCACAAGGCAAGAATGTAAAGAATCCATTTCCAAGCAATGATGACAAAGCCAAAGGAGTTTTGGACATCGTGCATTCAAACGTGTGTGGACCAATGTTAGCCACTTCACTTAGTGGGTATGCATATTATGTTTCATTTATTGATGATTTCTCACGTAAGACTTGGATTTATTTCTTGAAATCAAAAGGTGAAGTATTTAACAAGTTCAAAGAATTCAAATCTCTCGTAGAAAATCTTTATGAAAGGAAGATAAAGACCTTGAGGTTAGATAATGGAGGAGAGTTCACCTCAGATGACTTCAAAGCATTCTGCAGTGAAGTTGGGATTAAAAGGGAGCTCTCTACTCCCTACAATCCTCAACGGAATGGGGTAGCAGAAAGAAAGAACCGAACAATAATGGAAGCAGTAAAGGCAATGATTCATGATCAAGACTTGCCTATGCTCCTATGGGCAGAAGCAACCAGGACTGTTGTTTATGTGCAGAACAAAAGTCCTCACCGTGCACTTGGAGACAAGACACCAGAAGAAATGTTTACAGGAGAAAAGCTAGAGGTCAACTACCTACAGATATTAGGCTGTCCAGTGTATATGCATGTTCCCAAAGACAAGAGATCAAAGTTGGATCCTTTAGTCAAGAAGGGTGTATTTGTTGGATATAGTGAAACGTCGAAGGCATATAGAGTCTACATCCTTGGTTACAGACAGATCGAGATTAGCAGAGATGTTACCTTCGATGATGATGCAACCTTCAGTAGATCAAGGCAACATCATACAGATGAGATCCATGATGAGGAACCTGAAGCTCCTAGAGTTGCAGACTCAGATGCTGGTAATGATGTTGTGCTAGAGGATCATGGTCCAGAGGACCATGACATGGCAGAACCACAAAGACCTGCAAAAACAAATACAAAGAAAAGAAGACCAGCTTGGGCTCGTGAAATTATTCAGGATGCCGAGAAGTATGGTGCCTCGGATGGATCTTTCAGAGAAAGCAAGAAACCTCGACCATATTCCAATTATGTGGCATTGTTATGTGATATCATTGATGTTGAGCCTACCTATTATGAAGAGGCTGCAGGAAAGAAAGTATGGAAGGATGCCATGATTGAGGAATACCAGTCCATCATTAAGAATGATGTCTGGGATGTGGTTCCGAGATCGAAAGAGAAATCAATTGTGAGTTCCAAATGGATTTACAAGACAAAACACTCAACAGATGGTAGTATCGAGAAATACAAGGCAAGGTTCGTGGCTCGTGGATTCTCCCAGAAAGAAGGAATAGATTACGAGGAGACATTTGCCCCTGTGGCGAGGTACACTTCGATGAGAGCTATACTTGCGATAGTTGCAGTGATGAAATGGAAGGTACATCAGATGGATGTGAAGACAACCTTCCTGAATGGTGTAGTGGAAGAAGAAGTGTACATGGAGCAGCCACAAGAATTCAAGACACATGACAAAGAAACTCATGTGTGCAGATTGAAGAAAGCCTTGTATGGGTTGAAACAAGCACCCAGGGCATGGTATGGTAGAATCAATGTTTTAAAAACCGAAACCGGTCGAGGGTCCAACTTGAACCAGAACCGGAACCGGTAATGGACCAGTCGAATCGGTTTCAATGAACTGGTATTTTAAAAAAATACATAAAATATTTAAATTTTAACGAAAAAAATATATTTTTAAGATTTTAAATCATGTATCCAAAGCATTAGAGACAATTAGAGACAACATATCCAAAGTATGCTCATGAATATATCAAAAAGACACCAAGTTTAATACATATCTAGAGATCAGAACATAAATACATAATCAATGAGGCTCTAAATGGCCTCTACAACATCAAATAACATACTAAGTTAGAGTCACTGATACTATAAGTGGGAATGCCAATGAAAAATACAAAATAGCCATAGGGTAGATATTAGAACCGTAGATGGAAGAATCTCATAGCTCATGAGTCGTGACTGTCAGTAGTCCTCCATGTCATAATCATCAAGATTGGCATCACTACCACTGCTCTCTCCTCCATCCTCCTCCTCCTCCTCCTCCCCTATATCCAATGCAATCCGTTCATTTGTTGATGTGGACTCTGGAGGATGACCCCTCAAGAGGATCACCATCATCAAAAGTGACCGGCTCTAGCACTAGTTCATTAAGATCCAAGTTGGCTAATGCCAACTCAACACTGTTGTTCAAACCCTTATCATTAGAAAACACATCCCACATCTTTGTCTTTCCCTTCAACCACTCTTCTCCTGCTTGTATATAAGACGGAGGTTGGTGTGCACATACACTACTAAGTCATCGAACACGACGACAAACTACAAAGAGAAGAGTTCAATAGAAGAGTTTATACTTGAGTGAAGGGTACATTTTTACTGGGGTCGTGACAAAAGAGTTCAACAATCAATGCCACCAACATCGAGGTATATAAAGGGCTTGGTTCGCTTGATTAAATGTCAGGTCCATACCCTCATACATGATAGAATCCAGTGGTAACATTGCAATCTTGCCAATCTTGAAATCCTGAAAACTGTTAAGTCTGCTGAATTTTGAATGGGACCTAAAATTCTACTTTCTCCATATGAAGTCCAATGAGGTTGGAACCACTCTCAAACATCCTGAAAGAATTAATGGTAATGTTAAAAATTTAAGTAAAAGGATGAAAATGAAAGATAAAGGAGAATGTCACTTTTACTTACTAGGGTGGGTGAAATGGAGGGCGTGGGGACCTCTTTAAATAGCATTAATAAGGCAAAATAATCCTCAGCTGCACGCCAAAACACCTTACAACTCCAACTTGCATGAGAAAACATGAGCCAAGTACTTCTCTGTTACTTAGGTTTTAGGTTTTAGGGGGTTTTAGAGGGTTTTAGGTTTCTAGGACCAAACCGACCGGTTTGGTCATAAACCGGCCGACCGGTTCGGTTTATTGACCGGTTTGAACCGGTCGACCATCAAACCGGTCAAACCGACCGGTTCCGGTTCTACGGTTTTTAAAACACTGGGTAGAATTGACAGTTTTCTGATGAGCTTGGGTTTTACCGAGAGTAAAGCAGATCTTAATCTTTACTACAAGGTTGAGGATAGTGGACCGGTGATATTACTGTTATATGTGGATGACCTGTTTCTAATAGGGGACAAGAAGCTCATTACAGAGTGCAAGAGAAAGCTTGCATCTGAGTTCGAGATGAAAGACTTGGGTATGATGCATTATTTTTTGGGTCTAGAGGTGTGGCATAAATCGGACGAGATTTTCCTGTGCCAAGGAAAATATGCGGTAGAAATCCTGAAGAGATTTGATATGATGGATTGTAAATCCATGCTCACACCGATGGTGACGAACTTGAAGTTATTGAGTGATACTTCTCCAAAGACAGTGGATGTCACCATGTACAGGTAGATGATTGGTTCATTGATGTATTTGACGAACACTAGGCCAGATATATGCTTTGTGGTGAACACTTTGAGTTAGTATATGGTTGAACCAAGACGTGTTCGCTTGGTTGCAACAAAGCATGTGTTGATGTACTTGAAAGGTACAGTTGATTATGGACTCTGATATGTTTCAGATCATAAGATAAGACTGCAAGGCTATACTGATCCATATTGGGTCGATAGTGTCACAGATTGGAAGAGTACATCTGGATGTTGCTTCAGTTTGGGGTCAACTATGATATCGTGGCTCAACAGGAAGCAGATTAGTGTGGCACTCAGTACGGCCGAGGCTGAATACATAGCGACATATTCAGCCTGTAGCGAAGCTGTGTGGTTTTGAAAGTTACTTGTAGGACTATTTGATCTCGAGTTGGAGGTGACTTGTATTTTCTGTGACAACCAAAGTTGTATAAAGTTGTCAGAGAACCCCGTGTTCCATGACAAGTCCAAGCACGTCAAGATCAAGTACCATTATATCTGAGATCTGGTGCAAAGGGGAGCTGTAGCCTGTGAAGCTCCAGTATATTGGCACAGGCGAGCAGATAGTAGATGTGTTGACCAAGCCTCTGTCAAGGGTAAAGTTTGAATGCTTCAGGGACAAGCTTGGCGTGGTCCAAAAGGACATCCCTCGTAAGAGGGAGTGATGAGTCACATATGCGATTCTTGGGGCAGTAGCGGGTGATCATTTACAGGCACGTTACTAACTGTGGCACTAGTCAACATGACCTCGCACAAGGTCATCAGATGTCGAGCCTTCGGGGTTGGCGAGTTTCCCAACTTTTCAAGCTGGAGGACCAACCTGTGTGGTTGGAGGTGTTTCCTAGCCTTGGGCTAGATGGGTAGTGTGTGTGCACTACATCACCTAACCCTCGTGGTTAGATGCCCAATCACTGTGGGCTAGATGCCTGGTGTGCCAACCAGAAGAACTAACTCTAGGGATAGTTGCCAGATTTTGTGTGAGCTGGCAGTTGCAGTTGCCCAGACTCTGTTCGGATTGGGTAATAGCTCAATTCTGTGTAAACTGGCTCAACTACATATTCAAGATTCAGTGTGAGCTGGATGGTTGCCTAGTTCAGTGTGAGCTAGAAGCCTAGTTCCGAGTGAGCTAGATGAAATCCCTGTAATGACATAAGGTCCGAGTGGGCGATGAGGCTGTGCCCACTAGAGAGATGCTACATGTGTCGATGAGGCCCCAGATGCATGACTGTGACATGACCATCATATAGTTTGTGTGTGTGACTATGACAGAGCCTGTGTGACTATGATGTTGATACTTGTGACATGATCTGTTTGTTCATGAGATAGCTTGTGTGGCTATGGTGATGCTCCCTGTAGACTGGTCTGCAAGACCATGTGAGTCTTGCCCATGCCATGTGAGATGGATGGATGTGTTTGATACCATTACATGAAGAACATCTTAGTTAATGCCTCCCTAGCTAAGAGGGAGTGTTGATGTTTTGGTAGTTGCAGGAGGTATTAACCTCCAAGTGTAACCTTTGTTCTTAGAATAGAATATTCCGGGAGTAAGAGAACAATTAAACAGATGTGTGAAAACCCTAGAAGAAAAGTCGACCCAAGGAGAATAATAATAAAGAAATAGAAGGCCCTAGAAAGAGAAGTCGATCCCACTTGGAAAAGTCACTTGGACAGGCTAGTATAAATAAGGAGGCGCCTAGCTCATTTAGTCACACCCACTCACTCAGAAAGCAGTGCGCAAGTCTAAGGAGCAATTGTGGCAACAACTAGGGCGTAAGTCTAAGGAGCAGCAGTGGCAGCTAGGGCACAAGTCTTTTTGGTATCTCCTTCTCTTGGTAAAGGTACGCTCTATGTTGATGATTGAAACGTCGTGAGACATCCTCTAGGATACGTTCTCCTCTGTGACTGAGTTGAGTCAACCTGTGAGAGAGCCCAATGTTGGGCATACCCATGTGATGGGGCATCGTTCTCCTCTGTGTGAGAGTTTAGTCGTCCCCAAGTGGTTGGGGCATCGTTCTCCTATGTGTGAGAGTTGAGTCGTCCCCCAGTGGTTGGGTGTGCCCATGTGATGGGTGTATTGTTCTCCTTTGTGGGAGAGTTGAGACAATGTGGTACTCCAGATGATTCTCCTGTGGACTCAGTTGAGATATAGATTTGTTGAGTATGACGTCCCTGTGGCTGAGCACAGGTGGACATGTCCCTAGTGGCTGAGCACTAGTGGACGTGTGGATCCCTTTCTATATTGTCTAAGTGTAAGATTTGCTTGTAACCCTAATTATGATGTAAAGGGTACAAGTCGGCCCCACCATAAGTGAAAGATAATTAATGATTATTGATATAATTAATTATATTACTGAGTTAATGAGGTCGACCTTGTTGTGCCAACATACACATCTATTGATTTGTCCAGTCTAGTATAAATAAAGGTGATTTCCCCATTGAGGAAACACATTTGTCACTTGTCATATGGAAATTTCAGCAAGTACATTTTAGGGCTGAAGTGCGCACCTCTCTTGGGCGCAAGTTTCAAGGTGGTAGAGCACCCTCTTGTGTGCATTAGGGTTTTATGGTTGGAGGATCTTCTCTTGAGAATATAGCAAAGGATTGCGGGGTTTTCTTCCCTTGAGTAGAAGGGTTTCCCATGATATTTCTTGTGTTCTTGTGCATGGTATTTCTTCTTGTGATCTTGGTTATTGCAACACTTGTGTATGGTGTAGCTGCAGTTGTTTATGGTTCAAGTAAATGCTAAAATGAAATAAACCTCATGCTTGAGACTAGCATGGTGAAAATTCAACACTCTATTGGTATTGTGTTGCTGTTGTAGCAGTGGTGTTTCTGGTTAGGGTTTATCTGTTGGTTCTAGTGTGGTCTTGTCGGAATCATTCTATCTAGGAAAAGGTTCTTGTGCTCGGGGGTGGCATATGTGAATGCCTATGGTTGGGTGACAATGATGTGATATTGTCTATGGTTAAACGAGCATATCAAAATCTTAACAAGTGATACATGGTTGCTTATTTTACAGAGTCAAAGCAATGGATAACACACGAGGTAGGTGGTAAAGGTAAGTAGAGAATTATAATTGATAATAAACTAAGTTTGTATCAATCTAAAAATGCTAATTAAACCAAATTAAATAGAATATAAAATTGAAATCAATGTTAAAATAAATTGGCCCTAAGATAAAATTTAACTAAAAGAATCCATCATATAAAAATAATTCTAAGTATATAATATAAAAAACTAACTAGAAAATAAAATAGTAAGGTTAATTGTGTCATAAAATTTTGAATAAATAAACGTTCTTGGTTTTAGGGCTAGGTCGACTCATTGAACGCTTTCTTCTCTAATCAATATTTAATAAACCTTGCCATTATGCTCTCTTTCTAACAATTCATTTGGGCTTGATGATGATGAACCTGAGTGAAATATGGAAAATTTTGACACAAATAATCTTGAAGTATTTCTCACATAATCATTTTCCTTGTTAGATAAACCTTATAAAAAGTTATTTTAGGAGCTTTTAATTGATTTGTTTGTTCTTTTATGGAGTTGTTAAAAGCATAAATTTTGTAGTGGGAAACTCTTCTTGGTATATGTTGTAGAGAGCGTTTCTTAGTGCTCCCATTAGGTTTGTACATAATAAAGCTTATACATTACCAACCTACTCATGGCTACTTTATTTTGTCATGGTTTTCTTTGATGGTATAAATTGAAGAATTTTTATTCTATCTTGAATTCTGTATGTGTTATCTATCTGTGTCCTTTTGGTTGTCATTCTAACACCATTGTCGTGTTAGTTGGGATGATTGACATATAGTGCATTGTCTAATCTTTTCCTTTTTGGGTATCATTCTAATACGATTTCCTTGTTAGTTGGGTCGAATGGCATATAGTTATTATGTAACCTTTTCCTCTTTGTCTAACGAGTGTTCAAATAAAAAAGGATCTCACATGCAAGGGTTGAGATGGAATAGTAAGGTATCCATATTCTCATCCAAAGATTATTACATTTATGAAACTCTTTGGCGTAGACAACCATTATTTGATTTTTGGCCAAATGGGTATGATGGACTCATGCACTATCAAAAAAGAACATGTTGACTCTTTTTCTTCTTAAAATAAGAGTTGTTTTATATTATCAAGAATCATTGTAGTCGAACTAGCACAACTCCCTTTACAGAACTTAGAAGTTCAAGTTTAGATTCAACAAAAACGAAGACTAAATCCATGCTACTATTAAGCATGCAAAGCCAAGTCGACTTGCTCATATATTTGTAGGTGTATAGTCTTACATATTGGTTTAACAAAAAGGAAATTCCAAAACATAAATTAACTAACAGAATTTTCAGGCCTTGAAAGAGTACCATCGACAAAGTCCTCCTAGGTCACCAAGCTAGAAACTTCAACATTATTAGTGGTTTGATCAAGAAGACCAGGATAAGTAGAGTTGGCAGGATGATTTGGCAGCCCAAGCCCAACTGGAAGCAGCTCTTCAAGAGGCACATTTACATGGCTAGAAATATGCACCAATATGGCGCTCATGGCATCCAAAGAGCCTTCAAGCTCTAGGTTCTTCATCCTTAGTATCCATAGAGTTGTGTGGGATTCTGTTTCCATATCATGCAGGCCCAAGAGATGTTTACCAACTTCTAGAGTGAATTGATCTCATGTCTCATTGACCTTAGAGTGTCTCTCCTTAAACCCCATTTGCCAATTTTGCCAAGATTTGAGTAGGTCACCTTACCATGGGTCTCGATAATGCCCTTCCCAAACATGCAGTTGCAACAACGACAATGAGCCATGGGAGCACGAGATAGGTTGCCATAGTCTATCTCACAATACCTAGGGAAATTAATTGGGACTAGTAAGCCCAAGGCCTCTAGTAGAGCGTGAAACAATAGATCAAGTCCCCAATAATACTCCAAAGTTAGAGACAAGATAGAATAACAGAAATCCGGCCTCGTCAGACTCTTAACCCTTGCTCCATCATTGTTTACAGATCCAGGAATGACCAACATTAACTTCAAAGATGACTGCCAAGGTTCCCAACGTAGGAGATACAATGCCAATCGTGATTTCTCTTTTAGACGAAGGAATGGGAGGGGCATTTAATTCCCCCTCTCCTCTTGGTATATCTGAAATGACAAATGGAGGGGGGGTGAGACCTCCCTTTTATTATTGTTATGTTTGGTTTTAGATCTATTCCCCATGGTCATGGGAGATTTATAGACACCCTTCTAACCTTGGTTCAATCCTTTAGGGATAGTTTGCCTTCTTCAAGAGTGACCCCTTCAATTTCCTTGCAATTTGCTTCAACATTGATTACATGCTTTACTTGGAAAAATGATATCCACTAGAAGTGTTGAACTAGGGTGGTCGCTCTCCTTACAATTTGGGAAAATCTCGGTTCAGAGGGTTCCTTACCTAGCATTGATGTCTTGATTATAAAAGTTGAGCCTCCCATGATGGTAGCCTCATCATCATCTTGACCATACAATAGTTTGAGCCCTTGGTAGGCTATGAGAGACTCAACCTCATTGTTAGTGGCATGCCCTATACCTTAAGTGAAATCTAATTCCTTTTGAAGTTAGATGACTGCCCTGCATCTGCCACCCCTAGGTTTCCTCTTGAAGCTCCATTAAAAAACATAATATAACGGTTTTTGGTTGCGCATCATTTAGCGAATTCTAGCTTCCCAATTTGGAGCTTCCATTTCTCCTCCTTGGATGGTCGAGGGAAGGTCTATGATTTAAGGGTTGGGGCAGAGGATACTAAGGGGCAAAGGCACGCTCTCTCCTGGGGCATGAAGAAAGCCTCCTAGAATTGGCCCAATCGATTGGCACTGATTGTCTCATCTAGTAGGCTCTGAGTTGCTTTGACTATCTTTACTAGAATCAATTGCTCATCTTGAAAGAGACAACGGTTCCATGCTAGCCAAATCTTCCATGGGAGATGCTTTGGGAGGGGAAACCATACTCTATCGAAAAGGGATTGATTTGTGAAATTCTAAGGGTAGGTTTTTTGCTAGGAGATCATCATTTGCTTCCAATCCTCGGGGAGGGAAATATTGATTTGCATGGCCTTTGTTGCTATTTGCTAGATTTGCTTTGTCATCTTGCATTCCAAAAAAAGATGAGGGGAAGGTTCCTTTGTTGATTTGTAGAGGATATAGATATAGGGGTCTTAGATTCCTTGTTTGCAAAGATTCTCTTATGTTAATAGCTTATTTTGCACCATGAACCAACATAAAAACTTGACCTTGGGCAGACCATCCTCCCCCCATATTTTCTCCCAATTGTTAGATGTTGGGGTTAGGTCCTGGTGCCAGCTGCTAAGGAAACATGGACAAAGACGGGGGCTGAATTAATTCACAAGAGAGGGGAAGGTCTAAGAGAATGACCAAGAGGGGTCCAAGGGGGAATTACCCATGTATATTAATTCAACCCATTTTTCCTAAATTTATTATTGATATATGAACCTTCTAATTTCTGATTGAGTGTTCCCAAAGCCAATCATTGAATACATGTAAGAGGGTGGGTGTGAGAAGTCACATCCCATAGTTATTGGGCACATGGGGGCTAGGTACAATCAGCTCGGGGAAGTGTGTGAGTCAAGCAAGCAAGCCAAAAGAAGAGAAATTCATATGGGATGCTACAACAGTCTTAGATAGTCAATGTTTTGCATGGGAAAGATGTAGAGAGCAAGAGAAGAGAGCTTGGAGCTGGAACATCCATGGAGGGAAAATTCTAGAGCATGCTGGAGCGTATTGGAGCATTTTCGGAGTTGAAGACTAAAGAGCTAGGTTGTCAGGCTTGAAGAGTGAACTCTTGAGTGAGTTGCACTAAATCAACAAGTGTTTGTTGTTGTTTGCTGGTAGTTTTTCCTAGCAGTGAGTTCCCTTGAGTTCCTAGTTGAGCGATTCCTAGCCACCTGTGTCAAAGAGACCTTGATAAACGAATAGGATGCCCGAGGGACTGAAATGAGTGAAGGGGTACATTCCTTGGGTTGGGTAGGTCAAGAGGAAGAGAGCTAGTGGAAAATCGAGATTGCGGTAGGAGAATATCAGTGGGTTGTGAGTGGATAGTGAGAGACCACCCTCTTTTGTGGATTACTAGCCTCAGCTCAGGGTGACTGGGTATTGAGATTTGGAACAATTAGTCTATGGTTGGGTGTGTTGATGATTGCAGCTTCATGAGCCATTCTCCAGATCGTTCTCCTCTGGACCGAGTTGAGACATCTGTGAGAGAGCCCATGTGATGGGTGTGTCATACTCCTATGGACTGAGTTGAGATGACATGTGGTCTCTTGTCGTGCTCCTCTGGATTGAGTTGAGACTACTTGAGATGGTCTCTTGTCTGACTCCTATGGACTTAGTTGAGTCGACTTGAGATGGCTCTCCAGATGGTACTCCTATGGACTTAGTTGAGTTAATCTTTTGAGAGTGACGTCCCTGTGGCTGAGCACAGGTGGACGTGTCCCTAGTGGTTGAGAAATAGAGGATGTGTGGATCCCTTGCTATATTGTCTGAGAGTAAGATTTGTTGTAACCCTAATTTGTGTTGTAAAGGGTACAAGTCGGCCCCACCATGTAAAAGATAATTAATATTGTGTAAAGATTAATTATATTTCTGAGTTGTACAGGTCGGCCCTATTGTGCCAATAAACACATCCTTTTGATGTGCTAGGTCTTGTATAAATAAGAGTAGATCCCCATTGTGGATACCACTCACACACACTTCATTGTAACCTTCTCTTAAGCTACTTGTATGGCTAAAGTGCACACTTTTCTTAGGCGCAAGTTTCTAGGTCAAAGGCGCACTCTCTTGTGTGCTCTAGGGTTTATGGTGTGGGGGATCTTCTCTTGACTCTATAGCAAGGGATTGCTGGGTTTTTCCCTTGATTGAGAAGGGTTTTCCCAGGATAAACTCTTGTGTTCTTGTGCATGGTTATTCTTCTTGTGATCTTGGTTACTGCAACACTTGTGTATGGTATTGCTGCATTGTTTATGGTTCAAGTACACGCTAAATTGAAATAAACCACATGTGCATGAGCTAAGCATTAAAATTCAACATGGTATCAGAGCAGAGTTCCTGAAGAGCCATTGCACAAGCCAATAAAGAGCCAGTCGTCACCCTCTTGCTGCAACTGCAAAAACGACCCCCCTTGTCAAGCTAGTTTTTGCACCTTCCACTTGAGCGTTGGGCCTAATTCTTTCACAGTTGTGTACGACCTCCTTCAACGCACCTCCAACAACTCTCAGATTGCAAATTAAAGAATTTTTTATTTTTGGCCCCTAGGGTTTCTAGGGTTTCTGCAGAATTTCGGCCTCTAGGGTTTTTGCAGCTCATTGAAGGATTTTTGCAACTCACCAGGGTTCTTCTGACTTTCTAAAGGCTTATTGTTGGCAATCATAAGTCCAACGAAACCTAAGGTTGCTAGCCTAGCCTAGCCGTTAGGGTTTGTGAAGAATCTGCAAACCACGAGGAACATAACTTTGGTGGAAGATAGGCTTGATGGATCAAGCAACTTCAGCTCTTGGAAATCAAAACTACAAATCACCCTGGCAGAGGATGACCTATTGAGTTAGATAAAAAAGACTCTACCAGAAACAACTACCGATGAAGAGAAGGCTGATTGGAAGGCAGATGATGTCAAAGCAAGGAATATAATCATCTATTCAGTGATAGATCATCTACTACCATGTATTGCTACCTTGAAAACAACTTATGAGATGTGTGATTGAAGAAGATGTATGATGATATATTTTGATGCACCAACTTCAAAATATCAAGATGACGAAAGCTGACACCATTTCCACTTTCTTCATGAGGATCTCAGAGATCAAAGATCAACTAGGTGCCATTGGAGAAACCATAACAGACAAAGAATTTGTCATGACCACTCTCAATGCTCTTCCAAGACATTGGGAACCATTTCTTCAAAGTATCAGTGGAAGAGCATATCTACTTGAGTTTGATTGTTTATGGACATACTGCACTCGGGAGGAAACCAGACTTATAGCCAGAGGAGTGCAAGACTCCCATCATGATGACAATCAAGCTCTTGCTTCTCATGCAAAGAGAGGAAGAAGAAACAAAAGAAGTTTCAGTAAAGCAATCAAAGACAAGAAAACTTCAGCAGCTCCAAGTCATGAACAGACAAAAGACATATCAAGGATTCAGTGTTTCAGATGTGACAAGTATGGACACATTGCATGAAATTGTCCTACCAGGAAGAAAGGAAGACAACTTGCATCCACTGTCGATGTTGATCCAGAACCACATCAGAGAGATGGAGACATAAAAGATGAAACATTCTTCTTCATATCAACACTCTCAGGTATGGTTCCTACAAATAGTGATATTTGGTTAATTGACAGTGGTGCTTCCAAACACATTACTGGATACAGAGAACATCTTACAGACCTTGTTGAGAAAGGGTCTCGTCTACATGTTGTACTTGGTGATAATGCCAGATATACTGTGAAAGGAGTTGGAACTTCTACCTTCCAACTAGATTCTGACATACCACTTCAATTAAGTGAGGTACTATATGTACCTGGGATGAAAAGGAACCTTGTCTCTGTTTCTGCCTTAGAGGACAAAGGCTACAAGGTTACCTTCTCTGAAGGAAAAGTTCTTGCATGGCACAAGAACTCACACATGGATTATGCTCGGGTGATTGTTGTTCGAGAAAACAGTTTGTACAGATTGACTGTCCGACCAGTCCAGGCCCTGTTACATGATACTATCAGCTTGAGCGAGCTATGGCTTATAAGACTCGCTCATTTACATTACAGATCCCTTCCCTCTCTGGGGAAGATGGTAATAGGACTTCCAGAAATACATGCTCAACATAATGGTGTTTGCAGAGGTTGTGCTCTTGGCAAGAATGTCAAGGGGTCCTTCTTGAGCAGTGACAGTAGATCCAAGGGAATCTTGGACTATGTTTGTGGACCCGTGACTGTTGCTTCCTTGAACGGATATTTGTACTATGTTCTCTTCATCGATGATCACTCTCAGAAGACGTGGATTTACTTCTTGAAGACCAAGGATGGAGTCCTTGCGAGATTTCAAGAGTTTAAAGCTCAGGTTGAGAACCTGACCGAGAGGAGGATCAATGTGCTGAGATCAGATAATGGAGGAGAGTACGCCTCAAGGGATTTCAGTGATTTCTTTATTGAGGCAGGGATCAAGAGGGAGTACAACGTTCCTTATAACACTCAACAGAATGGGGTTGCAGAGAGGAAGAACAGAACCATTATTGAGGTAACCAAAGCGATGATACATGATAAGAGTCTACCTATGATTCTGTGGGCAGAGGCATCCATGACAGCTGTGTATGTTCAAAACATGAGTCCTCATCAAATTCTGAAGAACATGACTCCCGAAGAAGCCTTCACCGGAGTGAAGCTTGAGGTTGGACACTTAAGGATATTTGGGTGTCCAGTATACTTTCATGTACCCAAGGAGAAGAAGACCAAGCTAGACCCTTCAGGCAAAAAGGGTACATTTGTGGGGTACAGTGAATCTTCGAAGGCATACCGGATCTACATCCCTGGTCAGAGATAGATCGAGGTTAGTAGATAGCCTTCCGAAGATCCAGAGAATCTCATATGGAGATTGACAATGAGAAGAAGGAAGAGACAATACCTTCTCCCCCTTCAGCAGTTCAGAGGTAGACAATTATTGATCCAATTGATCCAGTTGATTCCGTTGATGTTCCCAGAGACATTGCAGTAGGCCATAAGAGGCCTGCCTGGGCTCGACAAACTCTGCAGGAGGCAGAGGGACATGTAGTTCCTCGTGGTACATTTCGAGAGAGCAAGAGACCACAAAGATTTTCGAGCTATGTTTCAGCCATGAGCCACATCATTGATACTGAGCCTTCTTGTCATGGAGAAGCAACAGGTCAACAGGTTTGGCAAGATGCCATGACCGAAGAGTATCAGTCCATCATGAAGAATGATGTGTGGGATATTGTTTCGAGATCGGAAGTGAAGTCTGTAGTGACTTCCAAGTGGATCTATAAGATCAAACATGTAGTTGATGGTGTTAAAATAGTGTAACTGCAAAGAATATTCTTATCCCCTTTTGTGGATAAAGATAAAATATATTTATTATTGATTAGATCAATCCCCTTTTGTGGATTGATCATGTCTGGTATTGCAAATGACCAAATCCCCTTTTGCGGATTGGTCAAACCCTAATTGTAATAGGCAGAATAAGAAGTCGGCCCCAGAATATATTAAAGGTGGTTATAACCACCCAGAAGAAGAAGTTGGCCCTGCCAGTGAAGAGACACTTCCACACGTGCTAGAATTGTATAAATAAGGAGGCTAGCGCCTCACTTAGACACACACTCAGCTCACTCATTTAGTGCACAAGTATTGAAGGAAGCTGCAGTTGCCGGAAGAAGGAAGAGAGAGAGAGGCGCATTCTTGGGAGAGGAATTTCTGTGTTGTTTGGTTCATTATCTTGGCATTGTATTGGCTATCTATATTAAGGAAGTTTTGTTGGGTTTTCTTCCCCTTGAGGGTTTTCTAGGATAAAAGCTTGTGTACTCTTGTGATTGTGTTTCTCTCAGTGATCCTGTCTGTGCTATTGTTATCTAGTAAATAGAAAGGTAACCTAATAATAGCTTAAACTTTAACATGGTATCAGAGCTAAGCTGAAGAGAGCATCTTTCACCGGAAAAAGAAAAACGTCATTGTTGTCGTACATGAAAATTAGGGCTTTTTATTGAAGAAGAATTTCAGCCCCAAAAGCATCTAGAAAGGTGTGCCCTACCTCAAGGAACATTTTGGCATCCTCAGTGCACTTTTTCAGTGGCTAGATCTCTCGGAAAGTGAAACCCTAGTTTTCACAAAGTACCATAAAACCAGAAGTACCAGAAAACCAGAAGTACCAGTGTACCAAAAGTACTAGAAAACCATAAGTACTAGAAATTCGCAAATCAAGTTTGGAGGGGTAAAAGTTGGATTTCCTGAAATCTAAACACACCAGGCTACTCGCCTCAGTCCAGTGCATCTTTTGGTGAGTTTAGTTTTCAGATCCAAGTAATTTGATTTTTTTTATTATTTCTATAGCCCGGAGGGCTAGGGTTTCTTCTACAAGAAAGAATGGCTACCAGCACGAGGGTAGAAGACATGCTGGAAGGATCTAGAAACTTCAGATCTTGGAAGCATAGGTTGCAGATGATTCTAGACGAGAATGATCTCCTAAAACATGTTACAGTGGGTGTACTAGAACCAGAGGAAGAAGATCAAAAGACCAAGCATAAGAAGAATGAAAAGAAAGCAAAGAGAATCGTGTCAGATTCAGTAAAGGATCACTTGATCCCTCATATATCCGAATTACAGACAGCAAGGAAAATGTATGAAGCATTCAACAGGTTATATGAAAGCAAAGACATTAGCCAAAATCTTACCTTAAGAAATCAACTTCGTAATATGAAGATGGACAACCCAGAATCTGTCACATCCTATCTTATGAGAGTTTCTTAGATCAGAGATCAGCTTGCAGCTATTGGAGATGTCATTAGTGACAAAGAACTTGTAACCACAACCCTAAATGGGTTTCCAACATTTTGGATTCGCTTTGTACAAGGAGTGTGTGCAAGAAGCAAGTTACCCAAGTTTGATAAGTTATGGGCAAATTGCACACACGAAGAATCTAGACTTGCAGACCAACAGAAGAGATTAATTGTTGACAAAGAGGAAGCTCTTACAATTCAAAAGAACAAAAGAAGTTCCTTCAGGAGGAACAATAAAGAAGCTAACTCCGTAAGAGTTCCAGATAAGAAGAAAGATGTTTCAAAGATTAGATGCTACAACGGTCAAAAGTTGGGACACTTTTCCTATGACTGTCCTTAAGGAAAAGGGAAAAGAAAGCATCAAGCACATGTAGCAGAGGAAGAGGAATCTCCTCCCTCAAAGAAAGCTTTAGCAGAAATTAAGGATTATGTACTTTAAGTTGAAGATAGTTGATAGCAAATGGTGGAGTCTGTGGAGCCTCCCCACACAAAAACAAAAGATAAGTATTCATGTTTATTTTTAGTATCTTGTTTACTTTAATACTTTATCATTACAAGTTAGATTTTTGTGAGAATGCGAATTAACCTCGTTTTATTTCAGTGTCTATGCAGACTTATCAAAGAAAAGGATAAAGAGCTAAAATATTTATTTCAGGTATGATCACTCATGAGAGTGACAAAGAAAGCATATTGTAAGTAAGTTTACAAGTCTCGGAAGAAAGAACTTATGCTGTGACTTGCAGAAGTTAGACAACATGAGAAGGACGTATGATATGGTGACAATCAGTGAAGACCAGACAATATCCAATATTTATATAGGAGCAGGAGGCTCCTAAAGATGCATAACATAAATGTTAAAGATGAAGAAAAAGATGGATACTCAGATATAGTTGATGACATACATGTAACTACATGTTGCTCCAGTACTATTCTTATAGATGCATAGGGAGCAGGTTGATCCAGTATGAAGTCAGAAAGAAATGTTCGAACTCAAAAAGGCACCCAAGATATTACAGAAGAGAACTTCAAGAATGATGATTAGAAGCTATTAGTTTGGTGCAAGAGGGAGCTATGTCTCCGGGTTTGAAATGGAGGATCCTGATTTGATGCAGTTAGGAAAGCAGATGGATGGTGCCCAGATACTTTGATCAAGATGAAAGTTATCCAGTAGATGGATGGTACCCAACAGATTTGTAGCATGGTATTATACCATGAAAAGGTTTTGGACCACAAGAGATTTTTTCAGATCCCATAGCTAGACCTTCGTAGAGAAGGCGAAAGAGAAGCGACCTTCATAGAGAAGGAATGAGCAATCCCACAGGTAGACCTTCTTAGAGAAGGAAAAGGAAGAGACCTTCGTAGAGAAGGGGAATGCAAAAAATTTGCCAAGGTTGGCCTCTGTCCAAGTGTTGAGTTTTGGATACTCTAGGGACATGCTAGAATACCCTCGTAGAGAGGGGTGTGACCACCCTCGTAGAGAGGAATGTGGATGTTTCTCCAAGGGGTAGCGGGCAGATACTCTCCTCTGGCCAAGGATTGAGTAGCCTGGAACACAAACCTTGACCATGTGGAATGGTTAGTTGGCTCTTGAGGTTTGTGTCGTGATCCTGCATGGATCATGGAAAGGGAGTTTAGTCTTGCCCAGGCTAGCATCTTAGCTTCTCTAGTTCATGTGGGATGACTAGGAGTGAAGCTATGGTAGTAGTCCTCTCTAGTGGACGGGTGAGATAGATGACTACAAGAGAAGGGAGAACATAAAAGGAACGGAAAAACTCATAGAATATCTTCTGTGTGAAGATGAGAAAGAAGTATCTTCTGCGTGAAGACGAAAGAAAGAAAGAGTATCTTCTGCGCGAAGATAAAGAGAACAAAACTTCCGATGATTTATAGATATGCCAGCCAGTGATCATGATGCCAAATGACCAAGTGGATGCCTCCAGTTATCCAGTTAATGATGTTACCTAGTTGATGATGTTATCCAGTGGATGCTGCTACCTATTTGATGTTGACATCCAGTGACCTGTCAAAAGATAAAGAATATCCTTCTTGTTAAGAGGGAGTGTTAAAATATTGTGTAACCGCAAAGAATATTCTTATCCCCTTTTGTGGATAAAGATAAAATATATTTATTATTGATTAGAT
>ML806931.1:122015-138953 GCA_009831015.1 Picea engelmannii | reverse complement strand
ATTCTCCTTTAGGAGATATTCTTGTGTTGGTTCTTTTTGTTTTCTTGTTCCAGATAGGTTAACAAGAAAAGAAGATGCTTATCCTTCAGAGGGAGTCACTTGACTCAGAAGGAGCCAAAACCATTTGAGAAAGAAGAAGAATAAAACCATCATTGAGACAACCAATGCTACAAAGCATGATCAAAATCTTTCTAGGATTCCATGGGAAGAAGCATGCATGACACAGTATATGTGCAGAACAAGAGTCTTCACCAAACTTTGAAAAACATAACTCCCGAAGAAGTCTTCACCGGAATGAAGCCTGAGATTGAGCACTTCAGTTTATTTGGGTGCCCAATGTATTTTCTTGTACCCAAAGAGAAGTCCAAGCTAGATCCTTTAGGAAGAAAGGATACAATGAATCTTCAAAGACATCCCTAGTCAGAGACAAATTGAGACAAGCAGAGACGTTGTCCTTGAAGAAGAGACGGTTTTTCAAAGACCCAGAGAATCTCAGATGGAGATTGACAGTGAGACAATACCTTCTCCCCCTTCAACAATTCAGAGGGAGACATCCATTACTCTAGGTTATCCAGTTTCTCCAGTTGATATGTTCAGAGATATCACAGTAGGGCATAAAATGCCTACCTAGACTCACTCTGCAAGAGGCAGAGAAACATACAAGCCTCTCAAGGCACATTCCAAGAAAGCAAAAGAGATTTTTGAGCTATCCTTCAGTGATGAGCCACTTCATTGATGCGGAGACACCTTGTCTTAGAGAAGCAATGAGAGAACCCATATGGCAAAATGCCATAACAAAAGAATACCAATATATCTTAAAGAATGTTGCATAAAGATATTACTCTGGGATCATAAAGGAAAATCTGTAGATCTATATGATCAAGCATGCAGCTAATGAAAGTGTCAAGAAATACAAGACAAGATCTATAGCCAGAGGTTTCTCACAAACAAAGGGAGTTGTCTATGATAAGACACTTGATTCAGTAAACCTGATACACTTCCTTTTGTACTATCATCCATGAGATGGAAGCTATATCGGATAGATAGATTCTTGTTGAGTTTGGATTCCAAACAAAGGTGTTACTTATCCAAACCTATCTCATTACACTAAGGTAACAAGAGCCTGATTTGATGGCTTATTCAAAAAGCCATGTCGTTGGATAGAAGTAACCATTGACTTCTAAAACTCAAGATGAAAATTCTAAATATGATGCCCAAATTTCTTGAGACAAAAAGTATGACATAATGAAAATCCACCGTGATGGATCGAAAGGAGAATATTAACAACAATACAAACGAGACTAATCCACAGTTGTTTGGATCACTGATGTATCTGGCTAACACCAAAATTGACTCATGCCATACAATGAATGGGCCTAGTCATTTCATGAGTCAAACCGAGACAGACTCACTAGACGATAGCAAATCATGTATTTATGAGACATAGTTGGATATGGCCTGAGATATGCCTCCAGTATGAACTTAAGCTTGCCGGACATGACGATTCAAATTGAGCAGAAAGTACACTGGACCGAAAGAACATATCTAATTGATGTTCTACTATGAAGATTGCCATGGTTTCTTAAACGCAGCAAGAAACAAAACTCTGTGGCCTTGAGTACCACAAAGACAAAGCATATAGAAATGACTGAGCGAAGCAAAGTGGCTTTACAAAACTTCTACCAGATTTACTTGACCATGAGATGGATCCTAATCAAGAGCCATGTATAAAGCTCCTTAAGGAACCCAGTGTTTCCTAATAGATTGAAACACAGCGAGATGAAATATTCTTATGTCAGAGATATGATGCAGAGGAAAATTGTATACTTGCAGTACCTTTCTACACCTGTGCAGACTGCAAACATTTACACCAAACAGACTTGGTGAAGAACGCCTTCCGAGTTAAGAGGGAGTATTGATGACTCTAGCCAAAAACAAAATTCAGAGTACATCTGTATGAGACTTGGCTTGATGAAGAATGCCTCCCTAGCTGAGAGGGAGTGTTGATGAATGCAGCTATGGGAGACATCCTCCAGCTTACAAACTTGTGAGATGTGGAACATAGCAGCTATGTGAGTCTTTCCCTCAGCTTACAAACTTGAGACAAATCCCATAAGAAGGGTACGTGGTTCCTGCCTGAGACAGAGTTAGGAGCGTAGAGATGACCTCCTCCAATTAGAGAGTGAGAAGAACTCCAGATGATGTTCCGGTGGAAAAGCGATCTGTTGAGTTAGGACGTGCCTATGGCTGAGCACAAGGTGAACGCGTGAAATCCCAAAAGTGTTGGGCACATCGTCACGTGAACATAAATGAAGATGATGTGATAGCCTCCTCCGAGCAACATAGTTGACGAGAAGACTTCAGATGATTCTCTTGTCGGTGGCAGTGGGAAAGCAGATCTATAGAGTGGACGTACCTGTGGACGAGCACAGGTGAATGTGTGAAGACCTGGTTCTTCTGTGTAATGCAGTGAATCGGAGCTATGACATCTCTATGGATGTGCCCCTAGTGGATGAGCACTAGTGGGTGTATCAGATTCTTTGCTATATACTGTTCAAGAGTCAGACCTACCTGTAACCCTAATTGTTATGTAAAGGGTACAAGTTGACCCCACCTTAATATGTTTAATAATAAATGTAAAAGATAATTAATATTAATATTAATATTAATTATTATAATAATAATAATAATAAATTATATAGTGACTTAGAGAGGTCGGCCCTGTTGAGCCAATAGACACCTTTGTTGATTGGACAAGTCTAATATAAGTAAGGGATGATTCTCCATCGTGGAATCATATCTTCCTTGTGAGTTTGGAAATTTCAGCAAACACATATACTTGGGAAAAGGTACACACCTCTCTTGGGCGCTAGTCTTCTAGGGTTTGAAGCAACCCCTTGTGTGCTAAGGTTTATCTTGGTGGAGGTCTTTCTCTTGAAGAATATAGCAAAGGATTTGGTTGGGTTTTCTTCCCTTGTTGAGAAGGGTTTCCCAGGATACTTCTTGTGTTCTTGTGCATGGTGTTTCTTCTTGTGATCTTGGTTGCTGCAACATTATTGTTTTATGGTTAAGTGAAATGCTAAAATGAAATGAACTTCATGCTTAGCCTAGCTTATGAAAAATCAACAGTGACGAGTGCCTGATTTTGGTCCTATATGTTGATGACTTATTCCTCACTGGTTCAGAAAGTGTTAATGTTGAATGCAAGCATGCATTGACTTCTGAATTTGAGATGAAGGACCTTGGTATGATACACTACTTCTTGGGACTAGAAGTATGACAGAGGACTGACGAGATTTTCCTAAGTCAAGGAAAATACACAGTGGAGATTTTGAAGAAATTCGGCATGACAGACTGTAAATCCATGCCTACACTGATGGTGATGAATCTGAAGAAGATGAACGAGGCTTCTTTTGATTTAGGCGAGATTGATCCACATCTTTACAAACAGCTGATTGGATCATTGATGTATCTGGTTAACACTAGACCTGATATATGCTATGTAGTGAGTGTACTCAGTCAGTTTATGAGTCAGCCGAGACAGACACACTGGATAGCAGCGAAGCATGTGTTGAGATATCTACGAGGCACAATTGGTTATGGTTTGAGTTATGCCTCCAGTGTAGACATAAGATTGTAGGGATATGCCGATGCAGATTGGGTAGGGAGTGCAGTGGACCGGAAGAGCAAATCCGATTGTTGTTTTACTTTGGGGTCTGCCATGATTTCCTGGTGCAACAGGACACAAACTTCTGTGTCTTTGAGTACCGCAGAAGCAAAGTACATTGCATTATGTGTGGCAGTCCGCGAAGCAGTGTGGCTTTGCAAGCTCCTTGCAGACTTATTTGGTCATGAGATGGATTCCACCGTTATCCATTGCGATAACCAGAGCTGTGTGAAGCTCTCAGAGAATCCTGTGTTTCACGATAAATCGAAACACATTGAGATCAAATACCATTACATTAGAGATATGGTGTAGAGGAAAGCAGTACATGTGCAATACCTTTCTACACACGAGCAAGTTGCAGATGTCTTCACCAAACCGCTTGCCAGGACGAAGTTTGAGTACTTCCATGAGAGGCTTGGCGTGGTGGAGAATGCCTCCCTAGCTGAGAGGGAGTGTTGATGATTGCAACTTCATGAGACATTCTCCAGACCATTCTCCTCTGGACTGAGTTGAGACATCTGTGAGAGAGCCCATGTGATGGGTGTGTCATACTCCTATGGACTGAGTTGAGATGACGTGTGGTCTCTTGTCATGCTCCTCTGGACTGAGTTGAGACAACTTGAGATGGTCTCCTGTCTGACTCCTATGGACTTAGTTGAGTCGACTTGAGATGGCTCTCCAGATGGTACTCCTATGGACTTAGTTGAGTTAATCTGTTGAGAGTGACGTCCCTGTGGCTGAGCACAGGTGAACGTGTCTCTAGTGGCTGAGCACTAGAGGATGTGTGGATCCCTTGCTATATTGTCTGAGAGTAAGATTTGTTGTAACCTTAATTTGTGTTGTAAAGTGTACAAGTCAGCTCCACCATGTAAAAGATAATTAATATTGTGTAAAGATTAATTATATTTCTGAGTTGTACAGGTCGGCCCTATTGTGCCAATAGACACATCCTTTTGATGTGCTAGGTCTTGTATCAATAAGAGTAGATCCCCATAGTGGATCTCACTCACACACACTTCATTGTAACCTTCTCTTAAGCTACTTGTACGACTGAAGTGCGCACTTCTCTTAGGTGCAAGTTTCTAGGTCAAAGAAGCACCCTCTTGTGTCCTCTACGCTTTATGGTTTGGGGATCTTCTCTTGACTCTATAGCAAAGGATTGCTGGGTTTTTCCCTTGATTGAGAAGGGTTTTCCCAGGATAAACTCTTGTGTTCTTGTGCATGGTTATTCTTCTTGTGATCTTGGTTACTACAACACTTGTGTATGGTATTGCTGCATTGTTTATGGTTCTAGTACATGCTAAATTGAAATAAACCACATGTGCATGAGCTAAGCAATAAAATTCAACAAGGTGGAATGTCTGTCCCAAACAGATGGTTGCACAACTACTATCAAAAGATAAGTGTTTTATCTTGTTTCTGTTGTATTATGAGTTTTAATTTGTTGTGCATGAGCTCTATGTTTGAGAAAGATTTTATGCTGTTGTGTTGAGTTGTTTATTTGCATTTCATGTCTAATTTAGAATGTTGTAGATGCATGTATTTAATAACAATAGACAATAGTTAAATCTGGTTTTAATTTGTAGCTAGAAGCTATAGGAAATTATTTAGTTACGAAAATTTTCGTTTTATGAGTATTCCACACTGTAATGTCCCTCGGTTAGGCTGGGGGACGTTACATTATGGTATCAGAGCCCTCAAGTTCAAACACTGGGCTTGTATGGGCCGAGACGGTTGCGAATTGGACAAATTCACTATTGCACATTTGACTGTGATAGATTTGGGAAAAAACAGAGAAAAATCAGAGCGAAATCCCCAAATTCGTGAGTAAAAATTCGAGTTTGAGTGACTCAGATTTGTTTAAGAAATTTAATGAAGTAAATCTACAAGCTGCAGTGGATTTCAACTTGGAAAGGTCAAAATTACCGTTTTAATGGTCACCTGTAGCGCTGGGTAGAAGTTTGGGAATCGATGGTCGAGATCGTGTTTGATCTCAAAATCGATGGTCGACATTTGCTTTGATAAATTTAAAAATTCATAACGTCTCGGCCGTTTTGGAAGGTTGAGTAAATCAATGGCCAAGATCATCTCGAGTGAGAGATCAATCGCCCAGATTCACTTGAGTTTTTCTTAAAATTTTCTAAGTGTTGGAAAATTGCCAAGAGAAACGACCAACAACCGATGGTCGGGTCAACCAAAGTGGTGAAGAGTTTCATTCGGCCAGAAGAAACCTCCAATGACCGATGGCCAGGTGTTAGCCGATTCAATGAAGTGTTTTTTTGGTCACCAACGAAAATTGCCAGTGGCCGATGGGTCGATGATCGGGTGTCGGCCGAAATCAACGAAGTGTTTTCGAATGTGCAAGAGAAATCGTCGATGGCTGATGGGCCGATGATCGGGCGTCGACCAAATTTGACAAGGTGTTTGGGTCGTCCAAGAGAATCAGCCGATGGCCAATGGAGAAAAGAGGGTGATGATGTGTCATGCCATGTCAACATCCACGTGTCATGCCACGTCAGCCAAGTTGACACCTCAAGATGACATGTCATGCCATGTCAACATCCACATGTCATGCCACGTCAGCCCAAAAGTAGTCGATAGCTGACAGTTGGGTCGGTTGAACTAGAGAAGTGTTGCATCAGTCGGCGGGAATGATCGACAACCAATAGTCAGGTGTTTGCCAAATTAGTGAGGAGTTTTCATTCACCAACGAAGATCGCTAACGGTCGGCGGTTGGGTCGGTCGGTTTAAAATTGTGTGCAAATCGGTTGTCGGGGGAATGAGCCGACGGTCAATGGTTGGGTCGACAATTTGGGAAAAATGATGTGCACGCCCAAAGGATAACACCGATTGTCGATGGTCGATGGAGCGCGGATCAACGACTCAGATTCCACACAATTCGAGATCAATGACTGGGATTTAAGGGCTGTTAACACAGTAAACAATGAATTTTATGCGAAATTTTGTGGTTTTTGAAGGTCATAAACTTGCGAGGCGATTTTGAGGCCCTAAACGGTGTTTTTAGCCAATCAAAACCCATAAAAACATAGTGTACACTGTGTTTGTGCAACTCAAATAATAGAACTTAGAGAGAGCTATCCGATGAGCTAAACTGTTCGTAAAACAGAGCTCGTATGAGAAAGTTAAAGCCAAAACAATAAGGGTAAAATTTTGACACAAATTCATTTCTAGAGGGCATAACTCCATGTTCAAAAGTTCGTTTGGGGCTCAGGAGCAGTCTATGGAAAGCTTATGAACCATAGAAGACGACCATTGAGCCAAATTCAGATCAACATTATCTAAAAATAAAAAAGGTATTACAACAAGGTAATTTTCAGTAGAAATTTAATTATTAGGAGTTGAAAGAAGATGGAGTTCTCATGTACAAAGACAATGTATATGTGCCGAATTCCAGTGAGCTGAAAAATGCAGTTATGAAGGAAATGCATAATGTGTCATATGCCAGGCACCCAGGATATCAAAAGACAATTGCAGTTGTAAGAAGCCAATATTTTTGGCTAGGAATGAAGAAGGAAGTGGCTAATTACATAGCCAGATGTCTAGAGTGCCAGAAAGTGAAGATTGAACATAGACATCTAGCAGGGTTGCTATAGCCATTGCCCATTCCATAATGGAAATGGGAAGTTGTTACAGTGGATTTTATTATAAAGCTGCCCAAAATAGTGAAGCAACATGATTTGATCATGGTGGTGGTGGTTAAATTAACTAAGGAAACACATTTTATTTCGGTGAAAACAACACACAAGGCAGTGAATATTGCAGAAATCTACATGAAGTTGCAAAGCTTTGTTCAAAGGCTTTGGGACAAATCTAAATCTTAGTACAACATAATAACATATCACCTAGAGTCAGATGGGAAAAGAGAGAGGACTAACAGGATAATTGAGGATATGCTCAAAATGTATGTGATGGATCAACCATCAAAGTGGGAGGATTATATCCACTTAGTGGAATTTGCATACAATAATGGGTATCAACCCTCATTGAAAATGAGTCCATTTGAAGCATTGTATGGCAGAAAATGTAACACACCAGTGAGTTGGGATAATCCAATAGACAGAGCAGTTGTTGGGCCAGATTTGCTAAAGGAAATGGAAGAGCAAATGACAAGGATAAAGCATAATTTAAACGCTGCTCAGGATAGGCAGAAAAGCTATGCAGACAAGAATAGAGTTTCTAGAGATTTTAAAGTGGGCGAACATGTATTTTTAAAAGTGAAGGCAAAGAGAAGTTCGCTAAGATTGGGAAGTTGCCCAAAGTTGGCAGCAAGATATTGTAGACCTTTTGAAATATTAGAAAAGATAGGTCCAGTTGCATACATGCTAGCATTTCCTGCATCCATGAGAGTGCATAATGTATTTCATCTTCCATTATTAAAGAAATATGTGCCTGACCCTAACCACATAATTGATTAGAATGTGATCTAGGTGGAGCACGAAGGGGATTTTTGGGTGGAACCAATACGCATCCTAGACTGGAAAGTCAAAGTGCTCAGGAACAAAGGCATAGGGTTGGTAAAGGTTCAACGGACTTGCTACGGTCTTGAAGATGCTACATGGGAGCATGAAGAAAACACATGGGAAGAATAACTGGAAAATTTTGACAATTTTGAAGAAAACAGAATGCAAGACTCCATTTTGAGTAGCTAGAGTTCCAAAACCACATCTCAGAGTCCTAGCCAACTACGCCGAGGACCTTGATAAAAGAATGGCTCATTTCTTGGGTTAATCCTGATAAATAAATGGTACATTCCTTGGATTAGCCTCGATAAATGAATGGTGCATTCTTTGGGTCAACGAGTTGAGAGGATAAAGAGATTATGGTTGGAACTGCTACCGGAGTTTTGAAAGTGCATAATTTTATTTTCTAAGTATTGTGATGTAAATTGCATAATGTATATTGGCATGGCGTGCACCGATTACGACGCATAATTGTAGGGGAGGGGGAATGTAACATCCCCACTATAATCCCCAGTTTAATTAATGCTTAATGTGGATATAATATGTGGCTACGATCAAGCGATGTAATATACGAATTGTAATTCTATGTTTTAATAATAAATTGTGATGCCAACTACTAAGGGGACATGGATAGAGATGGGGGTTGAATTAATCCACAAGAGAGGGGAAGTTCTAAGATAATGGCCAAGAGGGGTCCAAGGGGGAATTACCCATGTATATTAATTCAACCAATTTTCCCTAAATTTGCTATTGATATATGAACCTTCTAATTTATGATTGAGTGTTCCCAAAGCCAATCATTGAATACATGTAAGAGGGTGGGTGTGAGAAGTCACATCCCATAGTTATTGGGCACATGGGGGATGAGTACAATCAACTTGGTGAAGTGTTTGAGTCAAGCAAGCAAGCCAAAAGGAGAGAAATTCGTATGGGCTGCTACAATAGTCTTAGACAGTCAATATTTTGCATGGGCAAGAGGTAGAGAGAAAGAGAAGAGAGCTTGGAGCCTGAACATCCACGTAGAGTGAATTCTAGAGCATGCTGGAGCATATTGGAGCATTTTCGGAACTGAAGATTGAAGAGTCAGGTTGTCAAGTCTGAAGAGTGAACTCCTGAGTGAGTTGCACTAAAACAACAAGTGTTTGTTGTTGTTTGCTGGTAGTTTTTCCTAGTAGTGAGTTCCCTTGAGTTCCCAACTGAGATATTCCTAGCCACTTGTGCCAAAGAGACCCTGATAAATGAATGGGACACCCGAGGGACTGAGATTAGTGAAGGGGTACATTCCTTGGGTTGGGCAAGTCAAGAGGAAGAGAGCTGGTGGAAAATCGGGATAGTTGTAGGAGAATATCAATGGGTTGTGAGTTTTATGAGTTGTGAGTGGACAATGAGAGACCAACCTCTTTTGTGGATTACTAGCCTCAGTTCGGGGGTGACTGGCTGTTGAGATTTGGAACAATCAATCTATGGTTGGGTGGAATGCTCATCCCAAGCAACTGGTTGCGTAACTACTGTGAAAAGATAAGTGTTTTATCTTGTTTCTGTTGTATTATGAGTTTTAATTTGTTGTGCATGAACTCTGTGTTTGGGAAAGATTATATGTTGTTGTGTTGAGTTGCTTAGTTGCATTTCATGTCTAATTTAGAATGCTGTAGATGCATGTATTTAATAACAATATACAACAATTAAATCTGATTTTAATTCGTAGCTAGAAGCTACATGAAATTATTTAGTTAGCAGAATTTTTTTCGTTTTATGAGTATTCCGCACCGTAATGCCCCTCAGTTGGGCTGGGGGATGTTACATAATTGATTTAATAAGAACTAACCAAAGCTGAGGATTAAGCCATTGGGTGCCACAACTTACCATTTTGGATTAGATTTTTGAAGGATCGGGTTCCTGTCTTTTGCTGATGTGCAAGAATGCCAAGATATTTAAAAGTTCTCCACTAGACTTCAAGGGAGAATTCAGATATTTGTGCTATATAACCCAAAATGCCTACTTGGGTGTTCCATCCATAGTTCTTACTTTTCAACTTTTGATGAGTCTCCTCGAATTGTCCAGGATAGGTCCAAGATTCTTTTGAAATGATGAGCTACGGTGATAGAGGCCCCTCCAATGAGAAAGTTGTCATCTACAAAATGGGTGTGGTTTGATCTATTTAGCAACCATCACTATGTGAAGCCCAGGAAGGATGTTCAATTGCCTTGCTTGGTCAAGGGCTTGCCGAAGTGATTTTGCAACAAGGATGTACAATGATGGAGAGAGAAAGCAACCTTGTCTTAGCCCCCTTGAGCCTTGAAAGAATGCAGCCGATTTGCCATTAAGAGGGGGTGCAGTTGATGGGTGATCAATGCATACCTTGATCTAGTGAACAAACTTGTTTACAAAGTCAAACTTTCTTAGCACTGAGAGGAGGGAACTGTGTCTAACTTTGTCAAAGGCATTGGTCATAGATATTTTTACAAGCATTTCTTTCTTTTGCTCCATCTTGTTGGAATGGATTGCCTCTTGGACTTAGATGATATTATCCATAATCTAACTCCCTTTGATAAATCTGCCTTGCTCATTAGAGATTAGCTTAGGTAGAAGAAGATTGAGATGCTTTGAAAGGATCTTTGCGAGGATTTTGAAAGACATGTTGCAGAAAGAGATAGGATGAAAGTGGGTAAAAGACATGGTGTTCCTTTATTTAGGTATGAGAGCAAGAAATGAGGAGTTTATTCCTCCTCCTAGCCTTAGTTTTCTCATGGATCCTTCAAGCATTCTATGAAGATCTTCTTTTATGGTGAGCCAACATGCTCGATACAAATGTGTGGTGAACCCATTAGGGCTTGGAGCCTTATCAAGCTCCATTTTCCAAATGGTGTCCTCAATCTCAGCCTCAACGATTACAGGCATTAGATTTTGATTATCTTCCTTTGACACTAGTTGATTATCGTCCTCTGACACCCATTACGTTCCCAAGCTTCCCGTGAGGTTGGTGGTCCTTCATTGTACAAGTCCCTAAAGTGATCATGGGTTGCTTCAAGGAGCTTGTCGAATTGATGAGCTACTTTATTACCCTATAATTGGCAGGTTAAGAGCAATAAAAGAGACCGTTGATTTACTCTATCAACCAAAGGTTCTGGAGAAACTTGTGAGATGTCGTGCACTGTATGTGCAGGCCCTAGGTTCTTTGTTTACAACTGGTTTTCTACATGCTTCTACGGAAAGTAAATGGCATTGCGATCTAGGAAATGATATGATATTGCAGAAAATAAGGCACACTGCATTTCGCAGAAAAGTAAACACACTCATCCAAAACTGCAGGGACTAGCTTCTACAGAGTCCAGCTACATAATGACTTTACTCTACCTACTGGATATCCTAACACATCAATGAACACCCTTCTGCCAAAAAGAGAAAATCTTTGTGTGGTTGGCATCTCATTCCCTATTTCAAAGTCTCTAGTGCTGGTGAGGTCTGGGAGGCTTTAGCCACTTCTATTTTGAATGCTTAAGCTACAAAAGTCTTACAATTTAATCTATTACAAATTGAAACAAACGTAAGTTACTAAATTCTAATGCACACATCTACAGGGAAATAAACTAATTAACTAATTGCAATAAGAAACACTGAAATCTTTAATCTATCATGGCACACACACACACACAAAGGAATATACAAGGAAAGATCGGCCTCTGTTATGTCGGACTGGGCCCAGACCCTGCTGAACAGAGGGCTGACAACGAACTACAACAGAGTTAAACTAATTTAAACACTTACGTCAAACATATAAACTGGAATTGGAACTTATATTAAGAAAATAAATCTTCTACACAATCTGGAGCTGCATTTCGAATCCTAGAGGAAAAATCGATCCCAGAAGGGAAAGGATTCCTTTTCAAATGAAGAACACTACCCCTTATTTATACATATACAAAGATGCCTTCCAGGGAGGCAGCTTTAAATGTTTAATAACTAAAATAGCTAACTACTCTTGGAGTCTAGAGATGCTTGTTTACACTTCATCGATTGATTTCTATTCAGAGAATGCATCTACGAGTTGGGTTTGATTAATGATGCATTTTGAATACCAAATCGCAACACCTTCTAACTGCTTCTTTGAAAGCTGAACAAAGCATCTTTGAGTTTATAACAGAAGTATAACTTCAGCCCTGGATTCTGAACAAAGCATATGCACGTATGCTATATTAAATCAACACAAAATGCATCCTATGCTGGAAGGTATTTTGAGTGATGAATCTTCCATAGAATCTGGCATCTTCAGAAACTGTTTGATGTTGAATTGGAGGCTGCATGGCACTATGCTGATGTGGAGTTGTTGATGTATTGACAACATGTGCCCATGATTACCCAAGATATCTTGGAATTCCTCAATGTTGCAAAATGCTTTGATAGGGCTGCAAAGAAACTTTAGAAGACTTTCTAGCATGATAGATATAAAACTAGTTCCACCAAATTCAAAAGAAACTTTTCTAACTTTCACCTAAATTATTCATATAAACAAGAAAAGACTTGAAAATCAATCCATCAATACCTTATTAGACTTATGAGTGAAACCTTGGCAAACGGGGTACTGCATGGATTAAAAATGAATAGAGTAGAGGTAAAGGTCATCAAATATAGGTGTAAGGATAGCAAAAAGGATGACATTTTAGAGGCTCGTCATCTCCCCCCTACTTAAGATGCTGCATGTCCCATATGCAACCAATCACTCTGTCCCAACCCATTGATTGTAGGATTACCAAATTATGTTTCTGCATAGTAGCCCAATTTGTGTTTAACCTGTACCCAGTTGGCAACTTCATCATATTCATTCCATTGATGGCAAATAGATTTCTCTGTTTTCTTAACTCAGGAGGTAAATCAACCCATTTCTCATGGGTACTCAATGGAGCCTCAATGGCATATAGGTATGGAGATGACCTCGTGATTTTGTAACTAATACAAATTATGTACCAAATGTTGTAGCAAGAGCAGATTTTATAGCAGATTTACTTCGAAAATGAAACTGTAAAGTACAACAACGTGCAAATTTTGAGACAAAGTCCAAGATGCTTGAAGATCCCCATTTTTTCTTTTTTCCTCAAACCTTGCCTGCCAACAAGGTGGTTTTCAAATAAGATCTGTCCAACTGCGCCCAGGGAGTTTTTACAATTGGAAATTTTTTTACTTTTTTATCCTTGAGAAATGCTAGCCAGAAACTGGTTTTCAAGCTTTACACGGTCGGATGGCACCTGGAACAGGTTTTCACCATCATGTTTTATTATTATTATTATTATTTTTATTTCTATTTTGATGAAGGAACATAAATGGCTTGCCAGCTTAGTGTTATAAGTGGGTTGAGTTACTTTATTGTGTGGGTTAGAAGTGGGTTGAGCAGGAAGTGACGGGGGCCTTAGTAGAGGATTGTTCGAGATAAGCTGAGTTGAAGTTCTGATTCTGGTAGTAATTGAACAAATGAGGTTCGTGTGAATCCTTAGGGAATGCAGTGGCTCTCAAAAGCATTTTTCTTTAATGTCAAAGCAAGGGAGACTACAATGGCTGCAGTGTGCACTTTCTTCAAATAATATTTGAGCTGAGGAGTAGAAAATGCATGGTGTCATTAAGTCAAATGGGCATACCATGTTCTGCAGCAGTAGAGAACATTAAGTTTTTTTGAATAAGGCATATGTAACATTGACTGCCTCCTGACTTCTAGAGCACTTTGTCTTCACTTGATTTCCAAATCCAATTTATCAGTTGTCAATGTATTTTGTCCATCTGCAACTTTATGGAAAGTCCTTATCATGTTGGTCAACAGCTTGAGCATTTCCATAGCAAGCTCCTAGGAACTTGTGCTACAAAAAATGTTCTTGTAGGGTCTCAGCAGCATATAGCCTCACACTTTTTGGATGACTTTATGACATTCCCTTGTTGTAAAATTTAGCTAGGTCTTCAAAAATCACTCCTTCATGGATCGGTTGACCTTCTTGATCCTTTTGTGACCTGCAAAAAAACCTAGCACTAGTTTGCAATAAAATGTTAGATTTTCGAAGAAGAGAGGTGTACGGACTTTCTTCTTCCAATAAATATCAAATAAATTACAAATAGGGCATATGAAATAGATCTAAAAATGATACATTTAAGCAATCTTCATTTTTGTACCTGCTGAGGAGTGGTGGCCAGCTAGACTAATCGGCAGTATTTCGATAATAAATTTTATGTACAATGTCTGATTGGAGTGCTTCCAAAGCCAAATTGAAGTGAATTTGTAGGGCTATCTCCAGTATAAACAGGTTTTTAAATTCAATTGAAGTGATTTGTCAAATCTGATGAGGAGCAGCCTGCATGACAAAGTTATTTTCAATTTCCAGCCTGGACCAACAAGTACTATTTCGGGCACAACTTTCCCGTCCGATGTTGGATTGACATGTGATTCCGGTGGGAGATGAAATTAGACTCATGTACCTATCTCCACTGGAAACAGGTTTTGAAAATATTTTGATTTGACATGTTAAAAAAACTGATGAACATCCTAGGAGGCAGAGTTTTAGTAGTGCAGATTTTAGACTGGCAGTCACTTTTTAGGGCATAAATTTTTCATGTGAAATCGAAATGAAGTTATTGAAGTTGGATTGGAAACTAGACTCAAAGGAGAATATTCCCTATAAATAGGTTTTGAAATTTCTTTCATTAGTTCCCTCAAAACATGACTGTCCCAACTCTGTTTTCTAGCAAATTTGTCAATTCAAAGTGCTACAGAAAGAGTTGGGCTTAATCTTTTTAGGTGTAGTAGATGTGGTTTGTTAGAATGGCTGGAAGAATTCATTTATCTCTACCATCTCATCAATCTTTTTATTGGAATTGGTGCAACTCCGCAAGGAGTCATAATGTTGAGGAGTTGGCAAGAGGGCTTACTTGTTGAATTTTTGCGCAAAAGAGAAGTAAGTTTACCCTCTTTCTAATTAATAGTCTCATATAACCTTAATAAAATACTGACAACATCATGACATCAAAAATATTTCAATCCTACCTCATCACTGATCATGTGATATTCCATTCATATGCAGGATTAGTCATTCGATGAGCAGGAGTGCAACTAGGCCTCTTTGACAATACCAATGCATGAGCTGACATAAGCACTTTTCATCAACAGTTCCATGTGAGAAATTACCTATGCTACCAAGTGAGGGAAACTTTTATGCAAAGATACCTACCCAAATGCCTCACTAATCATTCATATAGAAACCTCACTAAAGCATGAGACATAAGGAATTCATAGTCATGGAGAAATCTTTCAAGGCATTTAAATTCAAACTCATGACTTCCAGGGGACCTTGATGTGAGTGATTGTGACTTACAAAGTAAAAACAAAAAACAAAAACCTCCTTGAAAATGATTGCTGCTCTCCTTGATGGAGCTTCATGAGGCATCGATTGAAAACTTTGGAAACTTTGTTGCTCTCTTTTCTTTGCTTCTGTAGTGCTGGCGATCAAGGCTGCCATGGTTACTTTAGTGGACTTAAAAAATTCACCACTAATTCAACAATGCAGAGCTACAAAAACCCTATCTAAATTGTTGACTAGAATATGTTGCTGTTATACCCCTTTCTACACCAGAGCTGTGAAGCTCCAACACTAAAGTCCAATGTGAAGACAACAAATATGAAGTGCAATTGTGCAGAGTTACACTAATCCTTGCATATAGACAGATTTGGGCTTGAAGCAAATTTTCAACATAATTTATTTCTGAACTGCTTGAGAAATCCTCAAAAGCTAGTGTCCTTGATGAGACAAGCACGACAAGAAAAATGAGTGACTTTGATAATACATCTTCATGATAGTCATGTATTACGAACACGTGTTGTTTGGTGGACTCCATATTTGTCATGAATTTCCTGAATGGATGGCAAGAAGGGCCAAAATAGGCTGCCCAAGGTTATACAATACTTCAAAGAAGACATTTTTGTTTCTTGGCAAAACAATGGGCTCACATATACATGCTCATCTCTACTGCCTTTGATATGATTCCTTTCTCTAGCACATCGTCAAGCAGAAGTTCCTTCCATAATTTAAAATCATTTGCAGTTGTCCTTGAATGTATTTCACTTGGCTTACTAGAGACGTTCAATGTGCCAGAAAATGCTCCTAGAACATTGTCATAGCAAACTTTGTTTATGAAACTATTGGCATTGAATGCAGCAATCTGATCAATAGGATGACACGCTTTAACTATATGATGAAAATTCTGAGGTGGTTGTCTTACAAGAGACAAAATGTATAGCATAGTGCTTTCTACAGGTGTGCTTTGAATTATCCAAGTCACATTCCATTGTACCACAGAGCCTCTCCATTGATGGTGACATTTATGAAACTCTTGATTGTAGCTTTGATTAGAGTAGAGTAGAAAGATTATGATAATTTTCTATTTCTACCTCCCCTTGAAATGCTGATCATGGTGCCTTGAGTATCAATACTTTGACTTATCATGTACTAATATTCCAACCAGGGAAACTTTTAGACCAAAGAGACAAGTTGTGTTCTTATATAGGACATCGAATGAAGGTTTATAATGGGTGGCATAAAAGTTTGATTAGGGTTATGCATTGACAACAAAGTATGGCATGATTGTGGCTAAGACTTATAGGCTGAAACATACACATGTGAAAGATTCTTTAGCAGTCTAACTCCCTCTAAACTTTTAGCAAGTTAAGGTAACATTAGGGGTTTTCAGAATAGAATGAATGCATAACCATGCTATACCCATGTTCTTCTTGCTTTTAATGTATCATAGAAGATGAATTGA
>ML806931.1:92740-112395 GCA_009831015.1 Picea engelmannii | reverse complement strand
ATCAGTCCCCTAGGATATAAAATCCTAACTGAGCTACCCGTTGTTGGTCAGGATACCATAGTATCATCAACATCACTCCCCCTTTCGAGGGAGGTCCTTTCGGACTATACCAAGCTTGTCTCGAAAGTGCTCAAACTTTACACAAGACAGAGGCTTGGTCAACACATCTGCAACCTGCTCATCTGTGCCAACATATTGGAACTTTATAACTCTCCTCTGCACCATATCATGAATGTAGTGATACCAGATTTCTATGTGCTTTGACTTGTCATGGAACACAAGGTTCTCTGTCATCTTTATGCAACTCTGGTTATCACATAGAATCATAGTTGCTTCCATCTCCAGATCAAATAGACCTGTCAACAACTTCCGAAGCCATATGGCTTCACAAGTGGCGGAACATGCAACAATGTATTCCGCTTCTGCTGTGCTGAGAGAAATACTGGATTGCTTCCTACTCTGCCATGAAGTCATGACTGACCCCAGACTGAAACAACATCCTGAAGTGCTCTTTCTGTCAGAAACACTTCCAGCCCAATATGAATCGGTATAACCAACCAGTCTGAAGTCATGATCTCCATTATAAAAGAGACCAAAGTCCAACGTACCCTTAAGGTATCTCATCACATGTTTTGCAACAACAAGGTGAACACGTCTGAGCTCTACCAGATACCGACTCAAGGTGTTCACAACAAAACATATATCTAGCCTGATATTCGTCAGATACATCAACAATCCAATGATCTGTTTGTACATCGTAGCATCAACCAATTCTGACGAAGTATCAGCCAGGAGCTTCAACTTTGTTTCCATGGGTGTGTCCATGGATTTACACTCCAACATATCAAACCTCTTCAGTATTTCAACTGCATACTTTCCTTGGTTAAGGAAAATCTTTTATGGGCTCTGCCAAACCTCAAGACTTAAGAAATAGTGCATTAGGCCTAGGTCTTTCATCTCAAATTCTGCAGCGAGCTTCTTCTTACAATCAATTTCCAGTTAAGAATAAGTCATCTGCATACATAAACAATATAACTGGCTCATCATTCATAACATTGAAGTAAAGGTTAGAATCAACTTTACTCTTGGTAAAGCCCAAGCTCGTCAGGAAAATGTCAATTATTCCATACCAACCTCTAGGAGCTTGCTTCAATCCGTACATAACCTTCTTCAACCTGTAGACATGAGTCTTTCTGTCTTCAACTTCAAAACCTTGAGGTTGTTCTATATACACTTCTTCTTCAATGACATCTTTTAAGAAGGTTGTGTTCACATCCATCTGGTGTAACTTCATCTTTGCTACAAGAGCTATGATGGTTCTGATAGAAGTGTATCTGGCTACAAGAGCAAACATTTATTCATAATCAATGCCTTTCTTTTGAGAAAATCCACGAGCTACAAACCTTGCTTTATGTTTTTCAGTACTTCCATCAGTAGCATGTTTTATTTTGTATAACCATTTGGAAGATACCACATCTTTGTTCTTTGGTTTGAGAACTCTTTCCCATACATCATTCTTTATAATGGATTGGTATTCTTCTGTCATGGCATCTGCCCATTCTTTCTTCTAAATGGCTTCTTCAAAGCAAGTAGGCTCATTTTCTATGAGATCACACATCAAAGCCATATAACTGGAGAATGGCCTAGGTTTCTTGACTTGTCTCATGGTTCCTTCTGGGGCACCATACTTCTCTCCATCTTGAATAAGTTCCCTTGCCCAAGCTGACTTTCTCTTGTGAGAGATCGTCATCTGGGGAGGTTCTTGAGATTCTATCATATCATGATCTTCTTGAATCTCATAATCAGGGGAAGTTGTGACTTCCCTCACCGGTTCTGCAACTCTGGGAGTTGAAGGCTCTTCTTCATATACTTCTTCAAGCTGGCATCTCCTTGATTTCTGGAGTGTTGTATCTTCATCAAAGGTTACATCTTTGTTGATCTCAATATGATGGTAACCTGGTATGTAAATTTTGAAGGCCTTTGAAACCTCACAATATCCAACAAATATTCCCTTCTTTCCTGAAGGGTCCAGCTTGGTTCTCTTCTCTTTCAGAATGTGTACAAACACTAGACAACCAAATATCTTGAGATGGCTTACTTCTAGCTTCTTTCCGGAGAACATTTATTTGGGGGTTTTGAACCCAAGTGCATTATGGGATAATTTGTTTTGAACATACATGAATGTTCTTGCTGCTTCAGCCCATAAGTGCATTGGAAGATCTTGATCATGGATCATAGTCTTCACTGCCTCCATTATAGTTCTGTTCTTTCTTTCCGCTACACCATTTTGTTGAGGATTGTAGGGAGTGGTGAGCTCCCTCTTAATCCCGACATCTTTGCAAAAGCTTACAAATTCTTTTGAGGTGTATTCTCCTCCATTATTTGACATGAGTATCTTGATTTTTCTTTCATAGAGATTTTCTATCAAGGCTTTGAATTCCTTGAATTTTCCAAACACTTCATCTTTTGATTTCAAGAAGTAAACCCAAGTCTTGCGAGAATAGTCATCAATAAATGACACATAGTATACATACCCACTAAGAGAGGTTGATGGCATCAGGCCACATACATCTTGAGTGGATGAGCTCCAAGACTCCTTATGCTTTACTGTCGCTCTTCGGGAAATGATTCTGTGTTCTTTCCTTGTGCACATCCCTTGCACACATCTTCATGATCAACCTTGAAATCTGGTAGACCTGTAATTGCTTTGCTCACATATGGTAAGGATTTGTAATTGATGTGAGCCAGTCTTCTATGCCAAAGTTCACATGGACTCTCAATGGAGTGAGTCAAGGCTGCATCTGAGTGACCTTTTAATTTATACAGACCACTTTCTTCTGTTCCAATAATAATTGCATCTTCTATGGTTTTTCCTTTAGGCCACATAAGGACTTCACCATCTATGAATGCAACCCTGAAGCCTTTCTTATCTAAAGTTGAGATTGAAAGCAAATTCTTCGTCAAACTTGGTACATATAGTACATCCTTCATCTTCATTGGGGTCCTTGAATCAAGTTTGTAGGTGGATTCTCCCACTCCTTTGATAGGGTACTGGTAATCATCTCCAAGTGTAACTTTCCGGGGAAAGGTCTTTTCTTTAAGGCTAGAGAGAGTGTCTCTTTGACCTGTCATGTGCTTAGAAGCACCACTATCTATGAGCCAAGTGTCCTCTCTAGGTGACACTGATCATGAGAGGGCAGAGAATAAGACATAGTCTTCAATCTTTTCTTTAATCATCTTTATGGGTGACTCATAATCTTCAACTGCATGGGCATGGTGTCTTTTGTTATTTCTCTTCTTGTATTCTTCTCTTCTAGCTGGACAATTCTTAGCAATATGTCCCATCTTGTCACAATGGTAACATTGACAAGAGGAGAAATCATTTTCTCTTCTTTGACCTTTCTGAAACTTCTTGAATCTCCTTGGAGGGTGAGATTCCTTATGTAGGTGGGTCTCCTTCTTGAAGTGAGACCTTCTCTTTCCTCCTTTAGCATGAGCAACTAGGGCTTGATCTTCACCCCTTAAAAGAACTGCTTCTCAATTAGCTACTCTTGCTTCTTCTTGAACACATTCTTCCCAAAGACTGTCAAATTGGAGTTTCTCCTTTCTTGTACAAATAGTTTGGATGAAGGCATCCCAAGGTCTTGTGAGACCATTAAGAGCTGCCATTATGAGTTCATCTTCATCTAGGTTGTCTCCAATTGCTTCTAGATGTTCATTGAATTGAGAAACCCTGGAGAAATAGTCATGAACGATTTCTCCTTTTTGCATCTTTGTATTCTTGAGTTGGGTTCTTAAGTTCATCTTCCGGTTAATGTTCCTTCCTTCATACATTCTGGTTAGGGCATCAAACATTTTTTTTGGAGTATTCTTAGAAGATACTTGAGGGATCAAGTGGTCTTTAATAGAGTCTGCAATGATTCTTTTGGCCCTAACCATATCCTTCTGGTACTTTGCTTTAGCTCTAGCATCTGTGGGTTTTGGTACATTTTCCTTGATGAATCTTGCAAGGTCATTCTCTTCAAGAATGAGTGCAATCCTATACTTTCAGGCACGAAAGTTATCCACGCCTTCTAACTTGTCAACAAGCTTGGTGCTTGCAGACATCTTGATCTGGAGTTGGGAAAATGACAAAAAATTGAAAGTGCTCAGAATTTAAATCTGAACTTACCAGGAGGTGTGCTTGGCTGAGGCGAGTAGGCTGGTGCAGTCTGTTTTCAGAAAATCCAAATTTTACCCCTTGAAATTGGACCCACACAAATATGGACTGGTACTTCTGGTACTAGTTTTGGTTTTTTGGTTTTCCGGTACCTATGAAAACTAGGGTTTCACCTTCCAGAGGTTCTGGCCACTGAAAATGTGCGCCAAGTTGCCAATGAGTTTGCTAGGCTAGGGCACACTTTCCTAGATAGTTTTTAGGTTGACATTCTCTTCCAATAAAAAGCCCTAATTTTCTTGTACGACAACAATGTCGTTTTTTGTTACCTAGTGAAAGGTGCTCTATTTAGTCAAGCTCTAATACCATGTCAAATTTAGAGCTGCTATTAAGTTCTTTTCAATTTACTAGACAATAATAACATAAGTAAGATCACTGAAAGATATACAATCACAAGGTACACAACATTTATCCTAGGAAACCCTCATGGGGGAGAAAACCCAACAAAAAGTTCCTTAATATAGATTTCCAATACAATGCCAAGATAAAAGACCAAAGACAAGAGAATATCCAACACTGAGCAATGCACCTCTCTCTTCCTTCTTTCGACAACTACAACTTCCCTCAAACTTGCGCACTAGATGAGTGACTTGAGTGAGTATGTGAATGAGGCGTTAACCTCTCTTATTTATACTAGTTGAGGAGTGCTAGGGTGGTGTCAATTCATCAAGCAAGGCTAACTTCGTCACTTAGTGGCTAAAGCCACTTTAATTATCCCTAGGGGTTGACTTCTCAATTAGCATCATATAATTAAGGTTTGACCAATCCACAAAAGGGGATTTGGTCATACAAGAGTCATGACATGATCAATCCACAAAAGGGGATTGATCTATAAGATAATAACTCAATAATAAGTAGAATATTCTTGTAAGTTGCAATATTTCAACACCCTCCAACTCTAGGTGACACACGTAAAGATCCAAGGCATGCACATCCAACAAATAGGGTCCCAAGGCTGAATTCTTCTCAAGAAAGGTCCAACACTCCTCCAAAGATCCAATGTTTCCTCCTAAGCCACGTGTGTCATTGGGTCCACCACATCTACATGATCACTCCTCAACCCAAGCATCCTCAAGTCAAGTACAAGCTTTCATGCAAGAAAGCAAGTGTCTCCATGCCCTCTAGAACTCAATGCCATCCTCCAAGATGCCCAATGCGCCTCCTCCAAGCAAGCAACCCACTCTCCATGTGGACATCATGAAGAATGTCATCATGTTGGCTAGGTTTCCAATGCTCCAAGGAAGTGTGCCACATAGGCATCATGACAAAGTCTAGCAATCAACGAGCAAGTTAACTCTAGCGTGTATGTCCATCACATAACAACCAAGGGTAATCAACACCCCATGCACCCCACATCACATGAAGCACCCCCAAGAATCGTGTGAACACTTTCAGAGTAACCCGGGAAGGTAACACTACCTCTTTATGAGGAAAGTGTTTTCACCAACACTATTTGGCTCCCCCTACAACTCAACCAAACTTTCCATTTCCAAGTTTGAACTTCTTGTAGTTTTAGAATCAACCACTATTCCCCAAACATCATATCCCTCACCTCACCTCCTCAAAGCAACTGGAAGGATCACAAATGGAAGAAGCCAATGCAATATGGTTAACATATCTCCTAGGGGATATATTTTCCCTCACTAAAGATCAGGGGGATCCTACGTGCTCATGTGCATCCTACAATGTTTGACTAAGCCATCTCGACTTCCTATGGGCTGGCATAAAAGATGAGGGCATATCCATCCCCAATCTCACCTCATCCGCTCTTGGATTTAATTATGCTATAACGTATGAATCTGTCTCTAGAACAACAACCTCCTCACTCCCTTCAATCTTTGAAGGAGACACCTATGAACTAGAGGACCTCACATCCTCATCAAACTTCACATACTCATATTACCATAGTCTTCCGTTGTACTGGAATGTACATCTTGTAAGCTTTGGAAGTTTCATTGTATCCAAAAAACAAGATACTATTACAACATCTCAAACCTCCAAAGAACACTAGCCACCTGTGAATCTAAAGGAACATAATCCTAAACCATCAACAACCAACCAAACTCGAACATCCTTCATATCAACTTCATGGGCCAAAATATTCAAATACCACATCATGAATTGTTTAGGACATCTTGCAAAAATAGTCACATCACCATACAAGACCAAGACAAGTGGATCAAAGTTATCAAAATCTCATGTCTGTTGATGTTTCAACATCAAGAAAACATTCTCCCAAATTGGTCATTCTAATTTGACCAAGGGGGGATGATACATTCACTCACGGGGCCATGTTGATTTGGCTAGTGGTGAATGGCTTGGTATGTTGATGTTTCTCTAGTTAGCAACATCAACCATACATTCTCCCAGATTGGTCATGTTGATTTGACCAAGGGAGAACAATACATTCACTCATGGGGCCATGCTGTTTTGGCTAGTGGTGAATGGCCCAGGTGTAGTCTTTCTCCTATTAATCATGCTGATTTGACAAGGAGTGATAAAGACTTGATATGCTCTCACATTTCCTGCTCCAGGGTGGAGTGATCTATTTTTTATAGGGCAGGTTTGACTTGTTTACAAGTCTAGTCTAATGTTGAAAATGTAGGCTCAAGAGACCTCTTGTGATGAGGGGCTTCTTGGTGAATCTACTCAACATTAGAGCCCTATATTAATTAGACGTGCATGTGAGGAGATGACACATCAACAATGCTCATGGACAACTTTTCTAGTAAAGAAGAAATGCCAAGAAGACAAGTCAATTCCCATTAAACTATTAAATAAACCTTGGAAAGCATTAAATGAAATATTGAAGGAAAAAGGACAAGTCGACCCCACAAGGAAATTGAAGGTGACTCAATCTATATAAATAAGAGGCCTGATCATTTCATTTACACATCTCTCACAATCTTTTCTCATCAAATGTGCAAGTCCCAGTTGCAGTTGTAGTTGCCAATTGCTCTATTTTGAGGTGCACTATCTTTGTCTAAGGTTTGCTACCTTTGAGGGATCTTCCTCATACAAGGGTGAACTTGTATATGTTATGGGTTTCTTCATTTTACGGTGATGTACTTTCTGGATTGATTTCTTCTTAAGAAAAGTTGTCGGGTTTTCTCCCAAGGTTGGGTTTCCTAGGATAAAATCTTGTGTCTACTGTGATGGTTATCTTTCTATTATTCTATTGTTTCCGCTGAAGTTTATTTTAGTTCAGATTTTCAGAGTGCAATTATTCTATGATAACAATGGCATACAATTATGTTTGAAATCATAAGGAAATAATTATTAGATCTGAAAATAGAAAATTCAACATGGTATCAGAGCTTTGTTGAAATTTGTCGCTGCATAGTCTCAGATATGCCGCTGCACAGTCTCAGACCTGAACTTTCTTTGAAGGTCGTTGGGCATTTATTGGACAACATTGGGACTAAGTTTTTCTACAGATCAACTCGCCTTGCCCTAGTGCATCTACTAATGCTCTCAGATTGACATTTGGTCAACGTTGAAATTTTAGGGTTTTTCAGGCTTGTTGACATTCTTCAAGTTGCTCTTGTTTTTTGGCTCTTGTTTCGGGCATGCTACCGTGGAGGAATAAGAGGTATGAGATGAAATTTTCCAGCCATGAAGAGAGGCCATTAAGCCTCAGATTTCTGCGATTTCTTCCTTGTTTGGGTAGGGACCTTAATGGAGCATGCCTAGTAAGGCCACAGACCTGTCTTACACCTTGAGGAGACAACAGGTCTAAGGAGTAGACCTTGGACATCAATATTGTTGATTAAGGAAGAACTTGCTCTCTATCTCAATGTTGGAGGATATAGGTTACATAGTTGCATTTGTGGATGGTTAGGTTCTTGTATGGCCTAAGGACTTGAGCATAGAATCAACATGAGTGATTGGTGTTCGAGAGAGAGGACTGTACAAATCATCATGGCATCTATCCCATGCATTGGTACATGACAATATCAATTTATGTGAATTATGGCATCAAATATTTGCTCACCTGCATTATAGGGCTTTGCCAGGATTAAGGAGGATGGTTACCAAAATTCCAGAGCTCCAGGTGGAGCATGAGGGTGTTTGCAGGGGTTGTACACTTGGCAAGAATACCAAGGGACCTTATCCAAGCAATGATAATAGATTTAAAGCGATCTTGGATCTAATGCATTCATATGTTTGTGGACCGATGATAGTATCATCCTTGGGTGGCTTCTTGTAATATGTGACATTCATTGATGATTTATCCCGGAAAACATGGATCTACTTCATGAAGACAAAGGATGAAGTCTTCAACAAGTTCCAAGAGTTCAAGGCTCAGACAAAGAACTTGAAGGGGAAGAAGATCAAGGTTTTAAGGACACATAATGGAGGAGAGTATACTTCCAACAACTTTAGTGATTTTTGTAAGGAAGCAAAGATCAAGAGGGAGTTGAAAATTCCTTACAACCCTTAGTAGAATGGTGTTATAGAAAGGAAGAACGGGTCCATTGTGGAGGCTATCAAGGCAATGATTCATTATTAGAATCTACCCATGTTCTTATGGGCAGAGTCATCCAACACAACAATTTATGTTTAGAATAGGAGTCCTCACTAAATATTGGGAGATAAGACTCTTGAGGAGGCATTCACAGGAGTGAAGCGAGAGGTCAACCATTTGAGGATCTCTAGTTGTCTAGTATACATCCATGTACCCAAAGAGAAGAGGACGAAGTTAGAACCTTCTGGAAAGAAGGGTACTTTTGTGTGATACAACGAGACTTTGAAGGCCTACGTGATCTACATCCCAGGGCAATGTCAGATCAAGGTTAGTTGAGATGTTACTTTTGATGAAGATGTAACCTTCAGGAGGTCTAGAGAGTCTCACATGGATATTGATAGTGAGGAGTAGGAGGCTCTGAAGGATAAGGGCACAGATCTCTCTAGCCCATTTGTTCATCCTTCAAACTATCGGGAGGAGTCAGTAGAGCCAACAAAGCCAATGGATCTACCTAGAGATGTTGCAGTGACTAGGAAGAAGCCATCATGGCTTCGTGACTCTTTGCAGGATGTAGAGGGGCATGCAACTCTCAGTGGTACTTTCAGGAAGAGAAAATGACCTTACAGGTTCTCGAGTTATATAGCATTGATGAGTCACATCGTTGATTCTGAACCTTCCAGTTATGAGGAGGTAGCAGGCCAACACGTTTGGAAGGATGCCATGATGGAAGAGTATCAGTCCATCATGAAGACTGATGTGTGGGAGATAATTCTGAGACTAAAGGGGAAGTCAATGGTGACTTCCAAGTGGATCTATAAGATCAAGAATGCAACAGATGGCAACATCGAGAAGTACAAAGCGAGGTTTGTGGCGAGAGGATCCTCTCATAAAGAGGGAGTGGACTATGAGGAGACTTTTGCTCCAGTTTCTAGGTACACTTCCATCATGACTATTATTTCTCTTGCTTCAATTGTGGGTTGGAGACTACATTAGATGGATGTAAATATCACGTTCCTCAACGATGTGATTGAGGAAGAAGTGTACATAGAGAAACCTCAGGGATTTGTGATACATGGGAATGAGTCTCATGTTTGCAAATTAAAGAAGGCCTTGTATGGAATCAAGCAAGCACCTAGGGCATGGTACTCCAGGATTGATGGATACTTGATGAGTTTGGGATTCACCAAGAGTGATGTAGATCCCAACCTTTACTACAAGGTTGTTGATGGTGATCTGTTGATCTTGGTGTTGTATGTTGATGATTTGTTCCTTACAGAAGCAGATAGACTCATTGTCGGGTGCAAGAGGGAGTTAGCCTCAAAGTTTGAAATGAAGGATCTTGGCTTGATGCATTATTTCTTGGGATTGGAGGTGTGGCAGAAACCAGGTGAGATCTTCCTTGGACAAGGAAAATACATAGTTGAGATCTTGAGTAGATTCAATATGATGGAATGCAAGTCCATGGCTACACCTATGATGACAAATCTGAAGAAGCCGAGTGATTCTGCTTCAGATTTAGATTTGGTGGATCCCACTATGTACATGCAACTGATTGGATCCTTGATGTACCTGGTTAACACCAGGCCAATTATTTTCTTTGCAGTGAGCACCTTGAGCCAGTTTATGGTTGAGCTGAGGCACTTCCATTGGGTTGCAACAAAGCATGTGTTGAGGTACCTGCATGGTATAGTGGGATATGGTCTGAGATATGTCTCAGGTGGTGAAGTGAGGTTGCAGGATATACTGATTCTGACTGGGCAGGGAGTGCAGTGGACAAAAAGAGCACCTCATGGTGTTTCTTTAGCTTAGGATCAACTATGATATCCTGGTTTAGCAGGAAGAAGACTTCTGTAGCACTCAATACAACAAAAGTGGAGTATATCGCAACTAGTGTTGCAAGTCCTAAAGCAGTATGGCTTCAAAAATTTATTGTATTGAAATATTGTAACTTTGAAGAATATTCTAATTATATTTGAGTTATTATCTTATAGATCAAATCCCCTTTTGTGGATTGATCATGTCGGGTCTTGTATAAGACCAAATCCCCTTTTGTGGATTGGTCAAACTATATTTATGTGGCAATATTGGTAAAGTCGACCCCTAGGGTTTATATAGTGATTTTAACCACTCTGGGAAGAAGTTGACCCTACTAAGTGAAGAGACATAATCCTAGCCTATCCTCACTAGTATTTATAAGTGAGGATGGCACCTGATTTGGCCACTCACTTACTCACACTTCTAGTGCGCATATTTTGAAGGTAGTTGTAGTTGCAAGAAGAAGGAGAGAGAGGCGCATGCTCAATCCTAGTCTATTCTTGGTGGTTTGGTCTTAGGTCTTGGCATTGTATTGGAAATCTATCATTGAGGAAGTTTTTGCTAGGTTTTCTCCCCCATGAGGGTTTACCGGGATAAAATGTTGTGTACCTTGTGATTGTGTTTCTTTCAGTGATCCTACTTATGTTGTTGTTTTGGAAATTCTCTAGAAAATTGAAAAGAACCTAATAAAAACTCTAAACTTAACATGGTGTTAGAGCTTGACTGAATATAACACCTTTCACTTGGTATCCAAAAACGTCATTGTTGTCGTACGAGGAAATTAGGGCTTTTTATTGAAGAGGAATTTCTGTCTAAAAACCATCTAGAAAAGTGCGCCCTACCCTAGTGCATCATTTGATAGCTTGAGCACACCTTTTTAGTGGCCAGAGCCTCCAGAAAGTCAAGCCCTAGTTTTGACTGGTACGAGAAAACCAAGAAACCAGAACCAGTACCATAAGTACTAGTCCAGATTTGTACAGGTCAATTTTCAAGGGATAAAACTTGAAATTTTTTAAAACAGACAGCTCCAACCTACTCTCCTCAACCCAATGCATCTCCTGGTAAGTCCAGATTCATTTTCTGAGCACTTCCATTTTTTTGGTCATTTTCCCAGCTCCAAGTCAAGATGTCTGCAAGCACCAAGATTGTTGACAAGTTAGAAGGTGTGGAAAACTTGCGTGCCTGAAAGTACAGAATTGGACTCATTCTTGAAGAGGATGACCTTGCAAAATTCATAAAAAAAAATGTACTAGAACCCAAAGAAGATGCAACCAAAGAGAAGTAAAAGAAGGATATGGTTAGGGACAAAAGGATCATTGCATACTCCATTAAAGATCACTTGATCCCTCAAGTGTCTTCTAAGAATACTCCAAGAGCGATGTTTGATGCCTAACCAGAATGTATGAAGGAAAAAACATCAACCAAAAGATGAACTTGAGAACCCAACTCAAGAATACAAAGATGCAGAAAGGAGAAAAAATTCAAGACTATTTCTCTAGGGTTACTCATTTCAAAGAACAATTAGAAGTAATTGGAGACAACTTGGATGAATATGAACTCATCATGACAACTCTTAATGGTCTCACAATACCTTGGGATGCCTTCATCCAAACTATCTGTGCAAGAAAATACAAACTCCAATTCGACAGTCTATGAGAAGAATGTGTTCAAGAAGAAGCAAGAGTGGCCAACCGATAAGCCGTACTATCAAGGGATGAAGATCAAGCCCTAGATGCTCATGCTAAAGGAGGAAAGAAAATGTCTCATTTCCAAAAGGAGACTCACCTTCATAAAGAATCTCACTCCCCAAAGAGATTCATCCACTTCCATAAAGAATCTCACCCTCCAAGGAGATTCCAGAAATATCATTAGGGTCAAAGAAAATAAAAATATTTCTCCTCTTATCATTGTTATCATTGTGATAAGATGGGACACATTGATAATAATTGTCCTTCCAGAAGGGAAGAATACAATAACAGAAATAACAAAAGACATCATGCCCATGCAGTTGAAGATGATGAGCCACCCACGAAGTTGACTAAAGAAGAGATTGAAGATTATGTTTTATTTTCCGCCCTCTCAAGATATGTGACACCTGGAGAGTATACTTGGATCATAGACAGTGGTGCCTCGAATCACGTGACAGTTCAAAGAGACATTCTCTCTAGCCTTACAGAAAAGGACTTCCCCTAGAAAGTTTCACTTGGAGATGATTATCAGTACCCTATCAAAGGAATGGGAGAATCCACCTACAAACTTGATTAAGGGACTCCGATGAGAATGAAGAATGTACTTTATGTACCAGGTTTGATAAATAATTTACTTTCTATCTTAGCTTTAGATAAAAAAAGGTTTTAGGGTTGCATTCATAGATGGTGAAGTTCTTATGTGGCCTAAAGGAAAAACCATAGAAGATGCAATTGTTATTGGAACAGAAGAAGGTGGTTTGTATAAGTTAAAAGGTCACTCAGATGCAACCTTGACTCACTCCACTTAGAGTCCTTGTGAACTTTGGCATAGAAGACTAGCTCACATCAACTACAAAGCCTTACCATATGTAAGCAAGGTAGTTACAGGTTTACCAGAATTCAAGGTTGATCATGAAAGTGTATGCAAGGGATGTGCACAAGGAAAAAACATAAATAATTTTTTCCCAAAGAGTGACAACAAAACAAAAGGAATCTTGGAGCTCATCCACTTAGATGTATGTGGTCCAATGCCATCAACCTCTCTAAGTGGGTATGTATACTATGTGTCATTTATAGATGATTATTCTCGCAAGACTTGGGTTTATTTCTTGAAATCAAAAGATGAGGTATTCAGAATTCAAAGCCTTGGTAGAAAATCCCTCTGAAATAAAATTCAAGATACTCAGGTCAGATAATGGAGGAGAATACACCTCAAATGAATTTGGAAACTTTTGCAGAGATGTCGGGATTAAGAGGGAGCTCACCACTCTCTATAATTCTCAACAAAATGGTGTAGCAGAAAGAAAGAATAGAACAATTATGGAAGAAGTGAAGACTATGATTCACGATCAAGATCTTTCAATGCACTTATGGCCTGAAGCAGCAAGAACAACAATTTATGTCCAAAACAAATTATCCCATAGTGCACTTGGATTCAAAACCCCCGAAGAAATATTCACCGGAAAGAAGCCAGAAGTAAGCCATCTCAAAGTATTTGGTTGTCTAGTGTTTGTACACATTCCAAAAGAAAGGAGAACTAAGCTGGATACTTCAGGAAAGAAGGGAATATTTGTTGGATACTGTGAGGTCTCTAAGGCCTTCAGAATTTACATACCATGTTACCATCATATTGAGATCAACACAGATGTAACATTTGATGAAGATGCAACACTCAAAAGATCAAGGAAATGCTAGCTTGAAGAAGTATATGAAGAAGAACTTGTAGCTCCCAGAGTTGCAGAACCTGTGAAGGAAGTTATGGTTACCCCTGATGATGAGATTCCAGAAGATCATGATATGATAGAATCTCAAGAACCTCCCCAGATGATGATCTCTCACAAGAGAAAGCCAACTTGGGCAAGGGAACTTATTCAAGATGGAGAGAAGTATGGTGCCCGAGAAGGAACCATGAGACAAAACAAGAAACCTAAGCCATTCTCCAGTTATGTAGCCTTGATGTGTGATCTCATAGAAAAGGAACCTACTTGCTTTGAAGAAGCCATTCAAAAGAAATAATAGGTGGATGCCATGAAAGAAGAATACCAATCCATTATAAAGAATGATGTTTGGAAAATAGTTCCTAGACCAAAGAACAAAGATGTGGTATCTTCCAAATGGATATACAAGATAAAACATGTTGCAAAGGAAAGCATTGAAAAACATAAAGCAAGATTTGTAGCTCGTGGATTTTCTCAAAAGGAAGGCATTGATTATGAAGAGACATTTGCTCCTATAGCCAGATACACTTCTATCAGAACCAACATAGCTCTTGCAGCCAAAATGAAGTGAAAGTTACACCAGATGGATGTGAAAACAACCTTCTTAAATGATGTTATTGAAAAATAAGTGTATATAGAACAACCACAAGGGTTTGGAGCTGAAGATAGAAAGACGTCTGCAGGTTGAAGAAAGCTCTGTACGAGTTGAAGTAAGCTCCTAAAGCTTGGTATGATAGAATTGATAGTTTCCTAATGAGATTGGGCTTTACCAAGAGTAAATATGATTCTAACATTTACTTCAAGGTTATGAATGATGAGGCAATTATATTGCTCCTATATGTGGATGACTTATTCTTAACGGGAGAAGAAAAACTCTTCACAGATTGTAAGAAGAAGCTCGCTGAAGAATTTGAGATGAAAGACCTAGGCTGGATGCATTATTTCTTAGTTCTTGAAGTTTAACAAAGCCCAAAGAAGATCTTCCTTAACCAAGGGAAGTATGCAGTTGAAATACTGAAAAGATTTGACATGTTGGAATGTAAATCCATGAACACACCCATGGAAACAAAGTTGAAGCTCCTCGTTGATACTTCGTCAGAATTGGCTGATGCTACACTATATAGACAAATTATTGGTTCGTTGATGTATCTGACGAATACCGTTCCATATATATGCTTTGCTGTGAACACCTTGAGTCAGTATCTAGTAGAGCCCAAATATGTTCACATTGTAGCTGCAAAGCATGTGATGAGATACCTTAAAGGTACGTTGGATTATGGTCTCTGTTATACTGGAGATCATGACTTCAAACTGTATGGTTATACTGATTCAAATTGGGATGGAAGTGTTTCTGATAAAAAGATCACTTCGGGATGTTGTTTCAGTTTGGGGTCAACCATGACTTCATGACAAAGCAGGAAGCAATCCAATATTGCTCTCAGCACAACAGAAGCATAATACATTGCAACATGTTCCTCCAGTTGTGAAGCCATATGGCTTCGAAAGTTGTTGACAGGTCTATTCGATCTGGAGATGGAAGCCATCGTGATTCTATGTGATAACCAGAGTTGCATAAAGATGACGAAGAACCTGGTGTTCCATGATAAGTCGAAGCACATAGAGATCTGATATCACTACATTCATGATATGGTGCAGAGAGGAGTTGTAAAGCTCCAATATGTTGGCACAAATGAGCAGGTTGCATATATGTTGACCAAGTCTTTGTCTCGTGTAAAGTTTGAGTACTTCCAAGACAAGCTTGTTGTTTTCCGAAAGGACCTCCTTCGAAAGGGGGAATGATGCTGATGATATTATGGTATTCTGACCAACAACAGGTAGCTCCATTAAGATTTTCTATCCTAGGGGATTGATTATCCCTGGATAGATCCGGAAGGTCTAGTAAGGACGGTCCGTCAAAGTACCTGTGCATGTATATGCCAGTTGTGGTCAGTAGTGGTAGCTCTGTTAGGATTTTATATCATAGGGAATCCTTTGATTCCTGGGCAGATCCCGAAGGTACAGTAAGGACGATTTGTCAGATTACCATGTGGTATCTCCATTAGGAGTTTTATATTCTAGGGAATCTTATGATTCCTAGGTAGATCCTGATGGTCCGGTAAGGACGGTCTGTCATAGTACCACAAAATGTTGTTGTTGCACCTGCCTCATTCTGTTGCCATACGATGATGATGTTGTTGTCTTAGCCTCATGATGATGATGTTGTTGTCTCAACCTCGTGCTGATGATGTTGTTATTTCAACCTCATGATGTTGATGATGTTGTTGTATCAGACTCATGTTGTTGATGATGGTGTACCAGCCTCGGGTTGGTGATATTGTTTCTTTAGTGTTATGCTAATTGATGTTGATGCAAATGATGATGATGATGCTACTTCAGCTCCATGCTGTGAACGATGATTATATTGATGATGAGAAAAACTTCTGATGATTTGTAGATATGCTAGTCAATGTTCCAGATGATGATGATGTTGCTTCCCTCTCTCTCTCTCCCAATGATGTTGTATTGGGTTATGTCAATAGAATACCCTTCTCGTTAAGGGGGAGTGTTGAAATATTGTAACTTCAAAGAATATTCTAATTACATTTGAGTTATTATCTTATAGATCAAATCCTCTTTTGTGGATTGATCATGTCGGGTCTTGTATAAGACCAAATCCCCTTTTATGGATTGATCAAACTATATTTATGTGGTGGTATTGGTAAAGTCGGCCCCCAGGGTTTATATAGTGGTTTTAACCACTCTTGGAAGAAGTCGTCCCTACTAAGTGAAGAGACATAACCCTATCCTCTCCTCACTAGTATTTATAAGTGAGGATGGCACCTCATTTGGTCACTCACTCACTCACACTTCTAGTGCACATCTTTTTAAGGTAGTTGCAGTTGCAAGAAGAAGGAGAGAGAGGTGCATGCTCATTCCTAGTCTATTCTTGGTGGTTTAGTCTTAAGTCTTGGCATTGTATTGGCAATCTAGCATTGAGGAATTTTTTGTTGGGTTTTCTCCCCCATGAGGGTTTCCCAGGATAAAATGTTGTGTACCTTGTGATTGTGTTTGTTTCAGTGATCCTACTTATGTTGTTGTTTTGGAAATGCTCTAGAAAATTGAAAAGAACCTAATAACAACTCTAAACTTAGCATCTTGTAGGACTATTTGATCAGGAGCTAGAGACAACCTTGATACATTGTGATAACCAAAGATATGTCAAGATTTCAGAAAATCCAGTATTTCATGACAAGTTGAAGCACATTGAGATTAAATATCACTTCATCCAAGACATGGTGCAGAAGGGAGTAGTAAAGCTCCAGTACATATCCACAGATGAGCAGATTGCAAACATTTTCACTAAACCTCTGTCTAGGGCGAAGTTTGTATACTTCAGAGACAAGCTTGGCGTGATGCAAAATGTCTCCCTTGCTGAGAGGGAGTGTTGATGTTTCAACATCGGACAACCATTCTTCCAAATTGGTCATGCTGATTTGACCAAGGGAGGATGATACATTCACTCACGGGGCCATGTTGATTTGGCTAGTGGTGAATGGCCCAGGATGTTGATGTTTATCTAGCTAGCAACATCGGGGAGACATTCTCCCATATTGGTCATGCTAATTTGACCAAGGGAGAATGATATATTCACTCATGGGGCCACGCCGATTTGGCTAGTGGTGAATGGCCCAGGTGTAATCTTTCTCCTAGTAATCATATTGATTTGATAAGGAGTGATAAAGACTCGATATGCTCTCACATTGCCTGCTCTAGGGTGGAGTGATCTATCTTTTATAGGGAAGGTTTGACTTGTTTACAAGTCTAGTCTAATGTTGAAGATGTAGGCTCAAGAGACCTCTTGTGATGAGGGGCTTCTCGATGAATCTACTCAACATTAGAGCCCTATATTAATTAGACGTGCATGTGAGGAGATGACACATCAACAAGACTCGTGGACAACTTTTCTAGTAAAGAAGAAATGCTAAGAAGACAAGTCAAAGCCCATTGAACTATTAAAGAAACCCCGTAAAGCATTAAATGAAAATTTGAAGGCAAAATGAGTCAATTCTTGCTAGTTCAATCGGTTAAGGTGTGGGTTTTGTTTTCTAGGCGACCCGAGTTTAATACCCTTACAGTTAGTTTAGTAGGGAGGAGACACCCAAAAATCCAACCATGCTAAGGGTTGGTATGACCCATGCCGGGTGCGATCCTCAGGTGATTTTGACGGCTTAGATGCCCCTGGGTTGTGGTTTCTTAGCCAATGGTTAAAAATGTTGGCCCTACAGGTTACAGGCACATTTCTATCAAACAAAAAAAAAACATTGAAGGCAAAAGGACAAGTCAACCCCACAAGGATATTGAAGGTGACTCAATCTATATAAATAAGAGGCTTAATTATTTCATTTACACATCTCTCACAAGCCCTTCTCATCAAATGCACAAGTCCCACTTGCAGTTCGCTAGTAAGTTGCAATTTGCAGTTGTCAGTTGCCAGTTGTCAGTTGCCAATTGTTCTATTTTGAGGTGCATTATCCTTTTGGTGGTGCGCTATCTTTGTTTATGGTTCGCTACCTTTGAGGGATCTTCATCATACACGGGTGAACTTCTTTGTGTTGGGTTTCTTCATTTTATGGTGATGTACTTTTTGGCTTGAATTCTTCTTAAGAAAAGTTGTTGGGTTTTCTCCCAAGGTTGGGTTTCCCATGATACAATCTTGTGTGTACTGTGCATGGCTATCTTTCTATGATTCTATTGTTTTCGCTGCAGTTTATTTTACTTGAGATTTTCAATGTGTAATTATTCTATGATAGCAATGGCATACAATTCTATTTGAAATCACAAGGAAATAATTATCTAATCTGAAAATAGAAAATTCAACAATGTCTCCATACAAGACCGAGAGAAATGGATTAGATCTATCAAAATCACAATAATAAATAATTGCACAAAATCATCCATCCTAAAATACCAAGCTTGTGGTACAAGCAACAACCCATGCAGGGCTATCAACAACTTGTAATCATGGATATGCACCTCAATACCTTCAATAATTGAAGCACACACCTTAATAAAGTCACCTCCCTCTTTTCAAGAGAATCCGGAAGCAAGAGCAACATCAAGGTCAACTCCCTCTCCTTGAGAATCCAACAACCTTGTCATTGTATTATACAATACTCCCATCCACTGCAAGCTTGGAATCTATGGATGATTCCACAATAGGTTTTGAACCTATCTCCATGGCATTCTGCCATACATGCTCTGCATATGCCTTCTCAAAACTAGAAGGCTCATCTAGCTTCCTATTGGAATATACAAGTGCCATAGGATCAACAAACAACTTGAAAAGGTCACCATCTTTCACACCTCTAGCCAAATTCCTTAGACTTGCTAGACTACAATCACTAATAGTGCATTGTTGTCCTTCAAACACAACTTTACACTAAAACTCTACCATACAAGAAATCGAAAGAATATTTTCTTCAAACCAAGAACAAGCAAAACATTATTTAGCTCAAGGACATCACTCTATGACATTTGGAAGGAATGGAACCCAATCCTTTCATAGGGTAAGTAGCATCATCACCCAACTCCACTTTCATGCCTACCTCTTGCTCTTGAAACCTATTGAAGGGTTTCCTGCCATAAGTCATATGTCTTGATGCCCCACTATTCACATATCATCCAACACTTGACATGGTGTTAGAATATAAATAAAAGACCATGGAGAATGCATTCTCAAACTTGGATGA
>ML806931.1:0-42912 GCA_009831015.1 Picea engelmannii | reverse complement strand
GGTCCTACAGTGGACTCTACCCTGTACAAAAGTTTAGTAGGCAGTTTGTTGTATCTTACAGCAACTAGGCCTGACATTATGTATGCAACCAGCCTTGTTTCCAGATTCATGGAATCCCCCAAAGATTCTCATTGGAAAATGGCAAAACGAATTCTGAGATATGTTGCATGAACTCTCAATTTCGGCTTATGGTACACTAAATCTGATAGTAATCAACTTTCTGGTTACACAGACAGTGATTTTGCAGGTAGCCTAGATGACAGGAAAAACACATCTGGACATGTTTTTCAACTGGGCTCGAACCTAATCTCATGGGCATCAAAGAAGCAGCCAATTGTTTCAATATCTTCTGCAGAGGCAGAGTATGTCGCTACTACCTCAGCTTCATGTCAAGCTGTGTGGCTGAGAAGAATATTGAAAGATATGTCACATACAAAAAACGATCCAACTCCTATTTTCTGTGACAATACTTCAGCAATTGCTTTATCCAAAAATCATGTGTTTCACAAGAAAAGCAAACACATTGACACTCGTTTTCATTTCATACGCGAGCTAGTCAATAATGGTGATATTGCACTACAATTATGTGGTTCTCGAGATCAACTTGCTGATATCTTACAAAGCCACTAGGAAAATCGATTTTTGATTTTCAGAGACAACACTTAGGCATAATCAGTGCTGATGTTTGTAACTGTTGAGTTTAAGAGGGAGTGTTAAATATAATGTAACCTCAACAGTCTGACTGTACACTGCCAGCGGTCCTGGCCAGCTGTACTTTCTATTCTTGATTTGCTTGAGCCTATTTAGCTCAGCTATTTCCCTTTGCATTGTACCAACTTCTTCATACATTCTAATATACTGTTTTTTGTTCTATTATTTTCTCTCTGCATTTCTTGCTTCACAATTTATCAATTACGTGGTCTACTAATTCACAGGTAGAGATGGATTAAATACTGAACAAAACAATAATCAAATCCTTATCCACGGGTAAAAGCTATGAGTTGTTAAGCAAACTAAGGTAAGCAATTCTAAAGAGATCGCTTTATTCAAATGCTGTAAATGTTCGACAACATATATGAATTCAAGATTTCACACCACAAATTTTACTCTATTAGAACGATACATCGAAAGTATGTTTTCTATTCCAAAAGTAGATAGATACTAGCACATCCACATCAGAAGTGGATGACGAACACCCATAGACATCAACTATCTTAATCACCATTGGTTAACCATTTTTTCATTAATTTCTCCCATACACAAATTGCATGCATATATTGCTTTACATTCCAGAGAAAAAGAAATTGTGATACCATGTTCATTCCAGCTAAAAAGAACCCATGAAACACAATGTCATGAAACAATCAACATATTGATTACCAACAGGAAATAATTGAAATAGTAAACAAGTTCAGTAATAAAAGATGAAATATGGTAAATATATTGAAATTATTTCAAGATGAAATAAGACAAACATAGAAAAGCTATTTCAACCCTAATGGTGTCAGAGCCAAAACTGTGCATCAAACCCTTGAAGGAAATACCCTAACCCTAAAATGGAAAAAACAACAAACAAATGATCGATGAATGCCTGGGCAATTATATCACAAATATTACCTCAAATTCTATGTAATCCAATAGAATCGTTAAAGATACCCACTCATAGACGCAGATAAAAAAAAAGACAATCTAATTCTTGGGAAAACAATGAACAAATGATCGGTGAATGTCTGGTCAATTATATCACAAATATTTCCTTTGTATTCTATGTAATTCAATAAAATCATTAAGGAAACCCACTCATAGACACAGATAAACAAAAATACAATCGAATACCTTCAAATTTTATGTTGGTTGACGATAAAATCTATACAGAAAATAAATACAAAGAAAATGTGCTTTGACCCTTCACCGTCATTGCCACTGATAAATCTGTAGCCAATTTCATGGCTTGACTTCGATCTAAAAAGCTGGTTGCACATTCGATTTTCTGATGGTGCAACATGATCGCCAGATGACTCAAATATTTTCAACCAACCATCCATGTTGCATCTCATTGATGTTTAAATCCTAAACCAACCAAATATTTTAGTTGGAAACTTTACTGTGATCGTTGAAAACTAAGGTTTGCTGGAATTTGTTGGCGATTATATAATTCCACCACATAATGGAAATGATCGGCCATGTATTGAAATTGGTTGTCCGAGTGACACGCCATGCACCCCACGATCAACATCAACAATAAAAAAAACTAAACGTTCCCACTCACCCCCACACCCATGAATATTAAAATACAACAGTAAAAAGACAAGAGAAATAAATTAAAATACAACACTAAAATAAAAGTGTTTCATACAAGAGTAAAAACAAAGGAATAGTAAATAAATTGGGCATTTACCCGATCAAACATTATTATGATAATCATGTTAATCATTCTTTTTAATGACAAATGACCATGTTTTGTCATGCAACGAAGTTAAGGGTTGAAAACTTGGCCTTTCATTTATTGTGACGACGAAGTATATTTTGAAGATATCAAATCGTGTCCATAAAAATCACATCTATAATTAAAAGGTCATTAATTATGACTCTTTTCAATAGGTGTACACCTATCAGCGTAAAAACAAAATTTCCCACTAATTCATGGTTTAGTTTATGTCAATTAAATTATGAAATGATATCAAAAGCGATCTAATTAATTGAAATATCTTAACACAATGCATACAAGCAATTGAGGGTTCTACTCCAAGCTATTATGCGTAGTTCCGTGCTCATTTCTTTCCAATCCACATAAGAGTTGAGCTTGCGCAACCCCTTAATAATTTGCACATAAGTCCAATTCTTACTTTCACGAATGACTTGTACGTGGCTCCATATTTACAAGAAAAAAAAACAATCTATAACAAGAGATACTTGTAGGTTGAGTGATCGACAGGAAAGTTTGTGCTCCCACATAGATTCACATGGAACCTATAGGATTGAACATGCTTTCTGTTGTGTGATATCAGTTAGGAGGAGCGTAAATGACTTTACACAATTTTATTGAGGATTGTGGAAAACTTGATCTACGTGGAGGCACCAAATCTAGATTATAGCATGGGTTCTCTCACTTAGATCTACATCCTTTAAAAAACTACCATGGATTCACATTCAACCTTATTCTAGATCTATTATTTATTTTTATTTTTTCATATCTACAATTCGATATTTATCTAACTTAATTGGGAAGGCCCAAAGGCCTCGAGGGTTGAACCCTGGCTCTGATACGATATGTAATGGTTGAAAGAAAATACAAGTAAAAATTACCCATGTAATATCCAGATCTAATACTGAATTACCAATAATTAACCCTAATAACGATTGATTATTCCATAAAGCAATGAGAGGTGAGGAACTTACATGTTGAAGAAACTATCATACATGTAAAGTGGAGATTTCATAACTGTTGCGCTACTTGATCCTTGACCCAATAAAACAGAACAAAAAATGTGGGGTACAACTCTCCACCCAACCATAGGCCTTGCTACTCTAAATCTCTCAGTAGCAAGTCACCCTGAGCCCTCAATCTACTACCATGCCAACTCTTCTTTAGCCTTGTTCTTATTTTCCAAGCCATATGAGATGTTCTCTTCTCCTTCTTCTTCGCTCTTATATAGAATCCATCTATGATGAAGGACTCAATCCCTAGGATATGCTTTTCATGATTTAATTATTTCTGTATCTTTTCCCATAAACTTATCTTATTACCTTTACTTATTTTACTTCTTTATTTTATTGCCCAATATTTGTTTTTTAAGTATTTATTATGATAATTATTTACTTCTTTATTATTATTGTTTATTTATAATAATATGAGGCATGACACATGTTCATGGCGATTTAATCTATTGGAGGGGGACTACGGTTATATTTGAGCATTGACCTTTGTGCACACTTGTTGAGGTTGATTTAGCTATTCAATGGTTAAATTAATCTATTTTATCCAATTTAAGGTTAATAACATCAATGCCCTATTTCATTAGCTTCCTTTTCACACTTGGAGTTGGCAAGGTCTTTCTTGTGGAGTGTCCCACATTCTTGGGCACAATTTTCAGGGCATGCATTATTGTATTGTTTCTTGGGGAGGTTGGCATATTTCTCTAGGGCGCACTCTATTGGATTGGTTGCACATGTTTATGCCTTGGTTGTGGAGTAATATTTTATTATTGAGGTCTAACATCTCTTGGCACATTCTCCTAGGGTGCACTTCATTGGAGAATTATTTTATTATTTGTGGGTGATTGAGATAGTTACATGGCACAATTTTCAAGGGTGCAACTCTCCTAGGTAATCTCTCATCTCTATGGCATGGTTATGTTAGCTACACTTGTCATATTTTGACCTTGATTGGAGAGCACCCTCACCTCTTTGACTTGGTACATATATTATTTTATTGGAGTTGGTTATGGGGGGGTTTTATTGGGAGGTGTGTGGCATACTTGGAGGACCACATGTGTGAATTTTACATGCATTTATTTGGTCCTATTTCTATTTTTGAGCATACCCTTGGAGGGTGAACTTGTGGAGACACTTCTTGTTATTCTTGGAGCTGTATACTTATTTATTTCATGGAGTTTTGGCATGGTCAAAACCCTAATTCCCCCTTATTTCCATAGATTTGTTTTGTTGGAGGTTTCCCACTTACTATTTTGGGGTTTGACTATTTCATCTTGCACAAACATCCATGGAGTTGGTTACCTTAGGATTTGCACATCTAGATTGGTTGCATGCATCTTGTGGATCACCTTCTATTTTTGGAGGTTGGTTATGGAACATTCTCTTAGGATAAATTTTTATTTGTTATATCTCTCATGCACTTTGAAGGGCACACTTTCTGAGCTCTTCTAGGTGGACCCTTGAGCACATCCTCCTAGGTTGAAGAGTATTTTATTATATTTTGAATGCATCCATTCTGTTATCACATATAGTTGCCAAGGGAAGTAGGTCGTCCAATTTCGTGGTCTGCACAGGAAGCGTCTGAGCGCAACATGCAAAGCAGCTCATTTCGGGCTTAAAATACAAACAGACAAGTTGAATTTTGTCAGCAGTGGAGATTCCAGGAGCATTCTAGATTAACGGCCCCCGGGTATTCGGGATTTCAAAATTGCACAAAGTATAGCGCCATGAGAGAGGCCAAAGCCCGAAGTCCCAAAGCAGATCACGATCATAGATTCGAAAAGGGAAGATATGATCCATTGATCTGAATAGTGCAGATTTGAGCTGTTGATCGTAAATCCTCACCCAATATCACCAGATTGACGACCACAGTCCATTGCGGGGACGCGACATGCTCGAGCGATAATTTTCTTGAGCGGTCCTGCAATTGAAGTCGTGGTTTGGAAAAAGTAATACACGACAGAAGTTGGTCGATTGCGGGCTCAAAAGTGGTGTGAACCCAAACCACCTTTGAGCAGCCCTGCAATCACGCGTTTATATAGCGTCCTATCTGAGAGCAGTGTGTGGCCACCCCCTGGGCATTAAGCCGTGTTTCAATCTCGAGAAAAGACAGTTAATGAATTGAGGTGGCAGTTGAGACCTCGCCTCACCCCATAAATGGAAATCCAAAAAGGACTGGCAAAGGAGAGCTTATGTCTGATAGGGGAAGGCATGCGTAGAGGAGACTACATGCACAGTCTAACTGAGAAGACACATGCGTATGGCATTGAACGAGAAGCTCGAGCATGCCTCTGTTGGGTGAATTTTTGAGTATATGTATGTAGTTTTGATATTTTGTGAGGGTCTATGGTCGAGCTACGCTCCCGCATTGTAAAGTTTTTATAAAGCACGCTGGTTATATGGTTATGCAATTCGATCTGAGACTTCTGGTTTAATGAAAGTCAACTTCCTGTTTCCATGCTTTATTGCCTATGATATTGAATGTTCATGATTGAAGGATTCACATGGATGTTTATGACTGAGTTGTAATGGATGTTAGATTATAGCCCGGTTATAGTGTTTTCAGTCTCTTGAACTTTGAATCCAAGAAGATCTTATTTTCTGAGTTTTTCCTCCTTAGGTTGTTGGAAGACCTGTTGTCCAGAGTAGACCCTTCAGTTTCTCCTCAATTTCTTCCTCTTGCTCACCCTTACTACAACTTACTGACTAAAGTTGAATCAAGACCTCATTTGTGGGTGCATGCTGGTCCAATTTTTCGAGTTAAAACGATATTATCCTGAGCCTACGCCCATTCGACCCCCTTTAAAATTGTTCATTGTGACACATAAAATGATGGGTATTGGACTTACCTCTGCTGCAATCCAGAGGTGACTTCTAGTGCTAACATTTCTAGCGCCATTGCAGGGGACGAATTGCAGATTTTCCTTGGGTAGAATGGCAACGAACTTTTGATTCTGAAGGTGCATAAGAAATCAGAACCTTTGAAGATCGTGCTTGCACCTAGCGACTCCACTGAGGTGACTCCACTGTCTCAACTCCACTGTTTCAATGTGGCTGCTTCTAGCTACACCTGGTAGCCCTTGGGAGAACACAACGATTAGATCTGGTCTTTGATGGTGAACAAAGACCAGGCACACTCTTACTGCATATCTTTCACTTGGCGACTCCATGATTAAAGAATTGATTGGCGAATCCACTAGTTTGAAATGGACAAAATCCTGGCTCGAAGATTTGCTCCTTTTGATTTTTCTGTTGTTTTTGGTTTTCCTAATGTTGTCCCTACTGTGGATGAATGGGGCGATTATTTGCCCATATTTAGAGAGCATAAAGAGGACAACCCTGCTCAACATCTCTGTGAGTTTCATGAACTCATGCATCAGTGGGAGATACATCACCCTACTGTGGATGAATGGGGCGATTATTTGCCCATATTTAGAGAGCGTAAAGAGGACAACCCTGCTCAACATCTCCGTGAGTTTCATGAACTCATGCATCAGTGGGAGATACATCATGAGGATGTATTATTAAAAATGTTCATGTTCTCGTTAGCAGGGGATGCTCATGAATGGTATCATTCCTTACCCCCTACTAGTATTTCCTCCCTAAGGGAATTTCATGCAGCATTCAATAAGCACTATCAAAAGTATTATTCCTCTGAGTTAATCTGTAATAACTATTGTGACGAGTATAGAGATGATGTTAAGGACATAGTTCATTCTTGCGAAAGCTGTGAGGATGAGGGACATCCCCCGGAGGAGCTGATGAAGCTGATACAATCACTTTCTACAAGTATAGAGGAATTAAAGGAAGATTTTGCTCGTCGCTCTTACGAAGAAAATGCAGAGGATATTCCGGTCCTGGAAACAAATGTTCTTGGAAGCCTTGCTTATGATGAAGAAGTGATGTCCGATACTGACCAAGAACAAACAACTTTTGACGGATATCCTAGCGAAGACAACGAAGAGAAGAGCTCTTCCATGGTTCCTATTTATAGTGATTGTGAAACTGATCCTGGGGAGAGCCATGAAAGAGAAAAGGAGGAGCCACATCTCTCGCCAATCTTGGCTCAGAATTTTTCCCCTTTCAATTTCTCAGCCATATCTGGTTATCCACATCCAGTGTCGGCTATAAACGAATGGGATGATTATCTTCCGAGATTCAGAGGAAACAAGCATGACCATCCCGATGAGCACTTATTAAAATTTCATGTATGCATGCTTGAACATGTCTTCTTTCATGAGGATGTCTAGATCAAGACATTTGGTTTTTCTTTAGAAGAAGATGCTCTTGGATGGTGTCTATTTCTCCCTGTTGTGAGTATACATTCTTTGAAGGATTTTCACGATGCTTTTAGTTTGTATTACGGGAAGATTTACCCAGCTCATCTTATTTTTGATGACTGTTGTAAGAGGTTTGCACTCCACATTCTGCAGACGATAGAGTGTTCCTCGTGTGATGAGTCTGGTGAAGATCTGATTGAGAGAGAAAGCAAGGATGAAAGTGATTATTTTGCAAATACAGATGAACAGTTTTCTCTCTCTATTTTCCAAGAAGAAGTCCTTCCATATATGATTGATGATAGCACTGATGATGGCGTAACTATGGATGCATTATTTTCCACCCCTATTAAACATGTTGTCTCAGATTTAAAAGAAGAAATGGTTGAAGAAAAGAATCAAGATATTTCTCTTTCTCTTTGCAAGATAAAAGAGTTTTGTGCTCATCTACCCCTGAAGAGTATTCAGAAGCAAAAAGCATAGGCTGACAATCTTCTTATGAAAGTGAAATATCCTACCAAGAGTAGCATGATAGAGAGAAAGAGCCATCCTTGGATACACATGAATAGACTTCTTGCTCTCAGCTAGCAGATGTTTTCAGAGCAGACAAAGAAGAAAAGGAGTAGCAGAAGGGGTAGTTTATCTCTTGTCTAGAGCCTATAAGTGAGCAGCCATCGTCTGAGGTCAGTCAACCTGCATCAGCCTCTCATCCACCTGTGCCTACCAGAGATATTTAGCCATGTGTGAGTAGCTGTGTGACAGAGCAGGCTGCCTGTTATAAATTTTTTGAAGTTTTCTGCTTGTCCTATGAGCCTGTGAAGGAATACATGGAGTTGTATTTCCTTCATGTTTTGAAGCCACTCAGCTTTATCCTAACCTCAACATTAGGAGGAAAGTTGAAGGATGTAACCGCTCTGTTGTCATAGTTGCATCATCTGTTACTAATCACAGACAAAGTGAAGGAGCTTCCAGTTAGGAAGTTACTTGAATGGCTATGGTGGAAGTTTTCTTTCACCTAGCACTATGTAAAAAATCAATTAGTATAGGAATGTACATAAATAAGCTCCTTCGGAGCCCATGTATTTTTCTTTCGTTTTTAGGATAGTGTGCTTGTCGGCCTTTAATCCTCAGCATGATGTTTTTTGAGCATGACTCCATAGCCCAATGCAGAAGGTGACTAGAACTACTTGTTCTTGGCAGCTTGCAAGGAGCATGACATCCCCTGTGGAGCCAAATGTTATCACATATAGTTGTCAAGGGCAGTAGGTTGGCAAAGTTCGTGGTCTGCATAAGAAGTGTCCAAGCGCAACATGCAGAGCAACTCATTTCGGGCTTAAAATACAAACAGACAAGTTGAATTTTGTTAGTGGTGGAGATTCCAGGAGCATTCCATATTAACGGCCCCTGGGTATTCAGGATTTCAAAATTGCACGAAGTATAGCGCCATGAGAAAGGCCGAAGCCCGAATTCCCGAAGCGATATGATCCATTGATCTTAAGAGGGAAGATTTGAGTTGTTGATCATAAATCCTCGCCCAAGATCACAAGATCGACGACCACAGTCCATTGCGGGGACGTGACGAGCTCGGGCGATAATTTTCTTGAGCAGTCCCGCAATTGAAGCCGTGGTTTGGAAAAAGTAATACGTGGAAAAAGGTGGTGGATTACGGGCTCAAAAGCGGTGTGAACCCAAACCACCTTTGAGAGGCTCTGCAATCATGTGTTTATATAGCGTCATATCCGAGAGCAACGTGTGGCCGCCCCCTGGGCATTAAGTCGCATTTCAATCCCAAGAAAAGGCAGTTAATGAAGTGAGGCGGCAATTGAGACCTCGTCTCGCCCCATAAATGGAAATCCGAAAAGGACTGGAAGAGGAGAGCTTGCGTCTGACAGGGGAAGGCATGCGCAGTCTAACTAAGAAGACACAGGCGTATGGCATTGGACGAGAAGCTTGAGCACGCCTCTGTTGAGCGTATTTTTGAGTATATGTATGTAGTTTTGATATTTTTTTAGGGTTGATGGTTGAGCTACGCTCCCACATTGTAAAGTTTTTATAAAGCACGCTGGTTATATGTTTATGTAATTCGATCTGAGACTTTTAGTTTAATGAAAGTCAACTTCTTGTTTCCATGCTTTATTTCCTTTGATACTGAATGTTCATGATTGAAGGATTCACATGGATGTTTATGACTGAGTTGTAATGGATGTTAGATTATAGCTCCTTTATAGCGTTTTCAGTCTCCTGAACTCTAAATCCAAGAAGATCTTGTTTTTTGAGTTTTTCCTCCTTAGGCTACTGGAAGGCCTGTTGTCCAGAGTAGACCTTTCATTTTCTCCTCAATGTCTTCCTCCTGCTCACCCTTACTACAACTTACTGACTAAAGTTGAATCGAGACCTCATTTATGGGTGCATGCTGGTCCAGTTTTCCGAGTTAAAACGATATTATCCTGAGCCTGTGCCCATTCAACCCCCTTTAAAATTGTTCATTGTGACACATAAATTGATGGGTACTGGGCTTACCTCTGTCGCAATCCAGAGGTGATTTCTCGTGCTAACACATTCTCAGGAGGGTAAGTTCTATGTGGACCCATTTAGCATTTGACTTATATAATATCATTTTCTGGATGTGTGTCATTTCTTGGAGGTATGTGTGCATATCATTATGATGCAAGAGAATTTCACTTCCAAAATCAATCATGTTGATTTGACCTAGGGGTCTTTACATTTATTAAGGGAGTGGGGTTCCCTAAAACTTCAAATTAATGTAATTTTCATATTTTAGTTGGATTCCAGAAGGATAGGGTTTGTCTTTTCCCTATTTGAATTGTAAGAGCTTAATTTAACAATTAGTTGAGTTTAGATTGATTATCCTAAGTATGGAGGATTCGATTCCATTTGATCCTTATCAATTGTAAAGTACGAGAGAGATATTATGGTTGTTAGTAGCATAATCTTAGGGATTTGTTGATGGGATGGAATTTGACCTTCCATGCTTAAAATTGTAAGCCTACGGGCATTCAGAAAGAAAGTGTGTAGAGATAGAGTGAGAGAGATATATTGTGAGTAGAAGGAAAATTGTGACCAAAAGGCCGAACAAAGGCCAATTAAATGTAAATCAGGCCAGGGAGGTAAGAAATGCCTTATGTAAACTGTGTACAGTGTAATGATTAATAGAAGCAACATTGTGTTATGTTCTGGTGTGTAATCCTCTTACCATGGTAAATATTTTATACTCTTGTGTATATTATGTGAAGATTGAGTATGTAGGTTTGAAGAATGCCAAATGTAATCTCTGCGTCTGAATAAGCGAAGTTGAATCAACGAGATTGCAAGAACGAGATCGAGGAGGACGAAGCTCCTATGAACTTCGTGAAGGAAAAATGAGTAAGGAAATGGTGCCTTCAAACTGAATCAAAGACCCAGAAATTCCAAGAATGAGAAGAAGTTTGTCTTGCGCAGATAACGGTTGCTAATACCTACAGAGTTAAATTGACGACATGAATTCTATATCTAGGTCCTGATTAGAGGAATTGGTGGTGGAAAGTGAACATGAGCTAAGGAGAAGCTCTCATAGAATATTGATCATTGATCACTAGAAGGATCAAAAGTGATCCAAGTATCGACGATATTGTGGAGTAAGTAGATCTGACCGTCTGACTAGATGACAAGATCGACGGTTCTCATTACGACAAATCACAGGCATCGAAGGTTTTAAGGTCTTCAAGGCTGTAAAAGTCCCAAGGCATCGATGACGAGAAATGTCATGCTGACGTAAATACGTCCACACAGGAGATGGCACATGGAGAACGAGGACATGAATAAGATCGATCACTATCGACCGTTGGATCAAAATCCAATTAAGTCATGACCATCGATTGAATTCTTATTGCATGGAAGGAAAGGATCATGGCGATCGTTGATCAACTTCAGGATCAATGATCCAGATTGATTGTGTATCATGAAAGTGCAAGGAAGTTAATGTTCAAGGGTCTCATGGAGGTATAATTCTAGTCGTTCATCAGGAGAGGAGATCAATGGAGAACAATGATATTGAGCTATAGATGTGTGAGAGGTTTCATGACAACCCTTTGTAATAGTCATAAGGATTGGATGACAAAGATTAGATCGTCTAGTTAACAGATCGACGACTCTCCTCATTTTGTATCTTGACCATTGGGAGTTTTGGGTTGTTGAGAAGGTGTGGATTCCCGACCTCTCAGGACTGCTATACATGGCAGTCATCCATTGAAGAGTATACATCGATGATCCATATTGAACGCTTACATCTGTGAAGCTTAGTCGATGGTTATAGCCATTGTTCACATGAATAATTTAGCACCAAGGAGTTAGTGCTCAAGGGAATAAGTGCCAGGTCACAACCATTGGTTGTATGGCTAGGAAGGAGCTTAGAGCAGAAGAGAGAGGTGCTTGGAGTATAAGTGTAGTGTTCTAATAGTTGGTCACAGGGAGGATAGGTGCCCAGGTTTGAGTGCTATAGATAAGCACCGAAAGAGACTGGTGCGAGGACAGAGCATTCCAATCTCTATTTGAATTGAGAAATTGGGGCCCGTGTAAATAATATAAGAGCAACTTGAGCTTGGAGCTACAACAAAGTTTACGTATAACTTTGCACCCGTGGGAATCAGACCTGGTGGGTTGCTATAAATTGGTATCAGAGCAAGTTATGCTCTTTGGAATTAGGTATGTTTCCTTTGAAATTGATGCTTGGAGATGAACATATAAATGTTCTTTGGAAATGAGAACACATGCATATTCTTTAGAGATATACAACAGGACAAATTTGGAAAAGTTGTCAGGTAAATTGTTGATGATTTCTAGATTGAGCTCTGAGAAAGAGCATTGAAGTTCTTTAAGTAAACAAAGAGAGTGTCTACTTTGGGAAGGAAATAGAAGAGTGAAGATCTGCAACAAAACAACGAGAAAAAGAAATTGGAAAGATTGCAACAATACATGTTCGAATGAGTTCAAACAAGAGGTAAATTGGTCTTTTTGTTTTCAACTAATTTGAGAAGGAAATGGTTGATTACAGGTAGTAGTGATGGTGGTTACAGAAATAGGACTGTAAAAAAGGACAAAGGAAGTTCTTGGAGACTGTGGAAAAGTACCTATTCCAACTAAAGGTTGGAAGGAAGGAGGACAAGTGAAGTTCTCAAAGAGGTGATCTAGATAGGTGCATAAGCTAGAGGAGTAAGGATTGCTTAGAATAAGGTTCTAAGGGAGAGAACCAGAGAAATACTAGAGGGCTAGGATATGGAGAAGCTTAGTGAGGTATTGAATAACAAGAAATTTTGTTACATAGGCTTGACTGCAGCTCACAATGAGCAAGAGTAAGCTCATAGAGGAAGGAAGACAATGACTACTGATGGTCATAACAAAGGTTCCAGTGTAAGCCATGGAAAGTTGAGTGATGAGAAATTTGAAAGGGAGATAACTGAGGTGAAGGAATGTCTCAGTGTGCTAATAGAAATGCTACAAAAAGGTGAAGAAGACCAAGTATGCAGATGGATTTTGCAAAAGAGGTTGAAGTGATATATGTTGCAGGTGAAGCTGAAGCATATGTTGAGTGTTGAGGAATGAAAAACTCAGAGAAGTTGAGTTTAAGCGAAGGCTAAAGACATAAAGAGAAGTTCACTTTTGTGAACCTGAACAAGGATCAATCCTTGGTAATGGTGATGGTGATGGTGAAGATGCTGAAGAGAGACATCTTGAGAGTCTTATGGACTGTGTGGAAAATTCAGAGAAACATGAAGATCTGATGATGTCAGAAGCATCAAATGAGACCATAGGGTCTTATGTTTTTCAGACTGATAATTTTTGTATGATTGTAGGTTTAGTAGATAATGGATAGTTAGTTGAAGTTGTCACAGAGATGAAGGAGGATGAGACCATATTGGCTCATAAAGGTGAAATGGAGACCCATACACAGTTGTGTGATGAAGTTATTGGAGGACAATTGAAGGAATTTGTTGGTGCTGAAAGCAGGATAAAGTTTTCTCATAAAGATAGCCAAGGGAAGGATGAAGAGAAGAATTCAAATGCAATTCTCATGAAGTATGATGAAGAATTAGAGTTCTTGGAAAAGTTGTTGAAAGGACCTGAGTCAGAAAAGGATATTACAACCAGATAGGAGAAATGTTCACAAGTTCCTTGTAATGAAGAAGTGTTTACAACATCTAAGAAAATTGCGGTAAATTTTAAATTTCAAACTGATTATGAGGTTGCAGGTATAGAAAGTGATGATGAACATGAATTTGTAATTAGAGAAATAGAATCTAAACTAATTCTTGAAGATGAAGTTAAACCTCAAGTACAAGATTAAGAGCTAATGTTTAGATATTTTGTGAAAGAATTAAGGTTTTTGGAGGAATGGTTTAGCAAGAGATCCGGGTGAAAGGGACTATATAAAGAATGCAAACTTAGTTCAAACCAATTCTGAGAAGAAAATTAGAGTAATATATAATAGTGGCATGTATGAAGAGGAGATGCAACAACTAGTGGGTAGCAACAACAATAAGTTTCAACAAAGAAGCAATGGGATGTACCAACAAGAGGATAAGCCAGACATGGATATTGATGGGATGTGGATGTTGATGGTAAAATTTCATAAAAGAAAGCATATTGAAGTAAGAAGGACAATCAACAATAGAGTACAACTGACTATACAAGTTTGCATCAACAAGGCAAGTGGAAAATTGCCACATAAAATTTGGAAGCCTGGAGAATCAAAGACAACAACAATACATAAGCAAGGTAGCAATTGAAGTAAGCAACAACAACTTAATATTTGGGATCCAAGAAGATGGAGGATAACAATGAAGACAACATGCAACAAAACATGTGACAATATCAACACAAAGATCAAAAGGAATGAAGTAATTGAACACATGATCAAGAGATCATGAACACTTTTAACCTTTGGAGTCTGATGCAGAAGCATTTCACCTCCAAAATCAACCTTGTTGATTTGACCTAGGGCTATTTACATTTATTAAGGAAGTGGGTTCCCTAAAACGTCAAATTAATGTAATTTCTCATATTTTAGTTGGATTCTAGAAGGATAGGGTTTATCTTTTCCTTGTTTGAATTGTAGGAGATTAATTGAGAAATTAGTTGAGTTTAGGTAGATTATCCTAAGTAAGGAGGATTTGATTCCATTTGATCCTTATTAATTGTAAAGTACGAGAGTGCTATTATGGTCGTTAGTTGCACAATCTTAGGGATTTGTTGATGGGATGGAAGTCAACCTTCCATGTTTAAAATTGTGAGCCTACGAGCATTAAAAAATAAAGCGTATGTAGAGATAGAGTGAGAGAGAGAGAGAGATTGTGAATAGAAGGACAATTTTGGCCAAAAGGATGAACATAGGCTAATTAAATGTGAATCAGGCCAGAGAGGCAAGAAAGTTCGTATGTAAACTGTGTACAATGTAATGATTAATAGAAGCATCATTGTGTTATGTTCTCGTGTGTAATCCTCTTATCATGGTAAATATTTTATACTCTTGTGTATATTATGTGAAGATTGAGTATGCAGGTTTGAAGAATGTTGAATGAAATCTATGTGATCTGAAGAAGCGAAGATGAATCAACGCGCTTGCATGAATGATATCGAGGAGGATGAAGTTCCTATGAACTTCGTGAAGGTGAAATGAGTAAGAAAATGGTGCCTTCAAACTGAATCAAAGACCCAAAAATTCCAAGAATGAGAAGAAGTTCATCCTGCATAGAGAATGAATGTTGATACCTACAGAGTTAAATCGACGAAATGAATGTTATTTTGAGGTCTCGATTAGAGAAATCAATGGTGGAAAGTGAACACGAGCTAAGGAGAATCTTTCAGAGAATATTGACCATTGATAACAATAAGGATCAACGATGATCCAAGTATCGACGATATTGTGGAGTAAGTAGATCTGATCGTTTGACTAAAAGGCAAGATCAACAGTTCTCATTACGACAGACCGCATACATAGGAGGTTTTAAGGTGTTCGAGGTTGTAAAAGTCCTGAGGTCCCAATGACGAGAAACGTCATACTGACGTAAAGGCGTCCACACAAGAGATGATATGTTGAGAACAAAGAGTAGAGGAAGATCGATCATTATCGACCGTTGGATCAAAATCCAATTAAGTCATTGTTGGGTATGTGTTATATTCTTTGCACTACTAGATTTAGTGTTTTCTACGTTGTGTTAGGCACACAAGGGGGTTTGAGGGGGGGGATTCTAGGCCTAGGCCCCCCCTTCGAGGGTTGTCGTGTCCTCGATAAAAAAAATTCCTCAGGAAACGTGTCACATTTTTGCCTATTTTTTGTGTCGCCTTGATTTTCATGTCCATTGTTGGGCGGTTTTTTGGCACATTGTTTTTGCCGATGGTTTTCTATTTCTGGTTAAGGAATTAGGGTTGTTGACTAATCCAGGTCATTGGGTTAGGATTTTGGATGTGGTTGACTCCTATATGTATATTGTATTGTAAACAATGTATTACTATGAATGAACATAGAATATGTTGGTTTTCCCGGTTTGGGTTTCCAGGGGAAAAATATATGTGTAATGTGTGTATTTTCGATTGTATCTTTTTTGTTCTTTTATTGAAAATTTATTTGCAGTAAAATATTGTACAAGGTTAAATTCTACATTTGGTATTAGAGCTTTGTTGGCTTTAGGGGGACACCTTTGTGGTCAAGGGTTTGGCTCGAGACTGTGATAAGCCTTATTACAGTGGGAGATTTGTGGTATTGATAAGCTTTGAATGGGGCAAGTCTTAAGGATAATTTTCCTTTTCCTAACTTGGAACTTATTTTACAACAAGTGGAAAGATCTCAAATGATGTCACTTCTTGACAATTTTTCAAGATATAACCAAATTCGTGTCAATAGGATTGACAAATATAAAACCACCTTTACTACATGTTGGGGCACCTTCACTTATGAACAAATGCCTTTTGGATTAATTAATGCAGGTGCTACCTTTCAACGAGTTATGCAAATAGATTTCTACGATATGATCAGTAAAATAAATCAAATTTATCTTGATTATTTAACTGTTTATTCAAAAACCTGAGAATATCATTTTGATTATCTTAAACAAGTTTTTCTTCACTGTAGAAAATTTGGAATGTCATTGAATCCTGCAAAATCAATTTTCAGTGTCATTGTAGGAAAACTCCTTGAACATATTGTATTCAACTCATGTATGTGTATTGATTCAGAGAGAGTTGTTTCCATTAAAAATATTCAAGCTCCATCCTCCAAGAAGGAAATCTCATCATTCATAGGTAAGATTAACTTTGTTAGAAGATTTATTCATGATTTTGCTAGAATGGTAAAACCTATACATAATATGTTAAAGAAAAATCGATCTTTTTTTTTGGAATGATGATACTGAAAAGGATTTTGTAGAAACAAAAAATGCAATTAGTTTTGCACCAGTTTTGGTAAACCCTAATTTTGAAAAAGATTTTATCACTTCCACAAATGCCACTGAAGAAGCTATTTTTGCAATTCTTCTTCAGAAATATGATCATAATAATGAGTAGTCGATAGCTTACACGAGTCAAAGTCTATCTGATGATGAATTCATATATATTTTAATTGAAAAACACAATTTTTCTCTTGTTAAAGCTATTGACAAATTTCGTGACTTTATCTTAGACAGGCATACTTGGGTAAAAGTCTCTTTACCTGCAGTTAATTTTTTTCTTTCACAAACACACTTATTTGGAAAGCTTGCACATTGGTTTGCCAAAATCTAGGAACATGTTTTCATGATCACAACTTACAATACAATCAAGGGATGTGACCTAGTCTTACACCTAGCTCAACATGCTGACCCGAGATATTCTTCTGAAAATAATGAGGATGCATTGTCTATACTATTTCTAATTGAATATGGAAATCTTGATTTAGTAGTACATCCCTGGTATCAAGTTATAATTTACTATTTACAATATGAGAGATGCCCCAATAATATTGAATATCATGAACGAAGGACTCGACTTGAGGCCTCAAAATATCTAATCTTGACTACTTTACTCCTTCGCAGAACTGTTGACGAAATTTTGTTACGTTGTGTCGACGATACAATATCCCAAAAGATTCTGAAAGAAATTCACGGGTCAGTAGATTTTAATATTCATATTGGTGGGCACTTTGCTTCCAAATCCATTTCTTACAAAATTTTAAGAATTGGTTACTATTGGCCTTCATATTTTAGAGATTCATATAAGTTTGTACAAGCTTGTATTGAATGCTAAAATTTCGTCGGTAGTGAAAAGTTCTATGTTATGCCTTTACGACCAATTTTGCCTGACTTTTCTTTTTCTAAATGGGGATTAGATTTCATTGGACAAATAAATCCATCATCTTCTTCTGGTCATATTTTCATATTGACTGTAACATACTACTTTACGTAGTGGATTGAAACAGTTCCTCTTAAGCATGCACATGATGAGAAAATTATCTCCTTTTTATAATCAAATATATTTTCTTGTTTTGGTCTTCCAATTGAAATTAGTTCTAATAATGGACCAACATTCATATCTAGAAAATTGACCCAATTTCTTAATAAATTTGGAGTGAAACATTTCACTTCATCAACATATTACCCACGGAGAAATGGGCAAGTTGAATCAACGAATAAAAATCTGGTCAAAATTCTAAAAAATATCATTAGCGACAAAACTCACCAGTGGCATACTTCACTCACCTACGCAAACAAATGATTATTTTCTTACACGACTAATGGTTTGCATCTGAAACACTATGTTGAACATGACTGATTTTATTCATCTGCAATGTTTCTAGTATATATTTTATTTTGAGTTTATATAACATTTGTTTTTCGTAATTTTGTTTTGATTTTTGTTTTTCTCTTATTTTATTTGATGTTGAAGATTTTGGTCAAAAGATCGATTAGTCAAGTTACATTTATTTTCATTGGTTTGCAAAAAAATTGATTATTTTTTCTTGAAAAATGAAGGATACAAACAACAAAGATAAATGAATTATTTTTTTGTCTGTAATACTATTTGAGTATTTGCCAAACCGGTTATATTTTCTTGTTGGAATTTTATGTTTACAATTATTCCCTATCTTTTTCTTTCCCATTCTACCCCTCCATGAGTGTATTTATTGCTTGAGAACATTTTAATTTTTGACGAAAATCCCGTTGAAGCACCATGTCCAGAGAAGAAGAAATAATCAACAAGTATAAATTCAAAAGTTCAAAAGAAAAACCTGATATTTTGAGTTCTATTCTATTGGAAATAGACTACCATGTGGAGTTGCCATATGTTGACTCATAATTCATAACCTACTATAAAATCTCGTAAAGAATTGTGAAGCCTATATATATTTATTAAAAAATATTAATATGTCTAATAGGTGGGGTCCCCTAGGAAAAAACACATTGGAATGATTATTTCCAAACATAACATTTCTCTCGGCATGTTGGCATACCATCATTTTCACTTGATGCATAATTTTAGTTATTGTGCTAAGAGAAATGGTTTAATGATTCCAAGTTTTGTGTGGTGCTTATGAATGCATATGTTTGGATGATGCAAAATATTTATTTGCATTGATGGAAAGTGTGATTTGCAGTAGTTTGCAAAGACATCAAACTATGATCAAATGATATTGGATAAGTTGTAAACATAACTCTATTCTCTCCTCAACATAATGGCAACATTAAACACGACACTCATGAAATTGTTTGCAAAGGGCATGGTCTGTTGTGTTCCTATGATTATATGCCTAGTGAAATTAAATTTGTTTCCCATACTTTGGTTTTCGGTATATATTAAGTGTTAAAATATTTATATGCTTTTTTTTGGTCTAAAATATATATGGATTTGACATTTTCATATGGCAATGAATAATGTTAGCAATACTATCAAGACATGTCAAGGTATGAAGTTTTGGTTTTTACAAACTCTATATATATATATATGAGTTAGTTTGGCATTATATTAAGTCATATATGTGACGGTTCAATGCACTTGATATAAGAGTTGTGGTCATATTATATGGATATAAGTTCTTGTCAAAATTTCAGCATTTAATGCATTCAATTTCAAATCTGAAAATTACTTCCAACAATAAACTAGTGTTGTTATCACTGAATAATTTTGCATTAAAATTATGACAAAAAATTATAATGGAAGCACAAATATCAGAGAGAAATCATCCATACACAAGAGACACAATTTTTTGTTAAACAAAATTTTCAGATTGAGAACCCTGAGGAAAAAAACTGTCCTCTCAGAGAAATTACAACTTCAGCAAAATTTCAGAAAACCCTTCCAACTTACAAATTTGTTGTATGACCATGTTGATGTCACTTGTATGGCTATTGATGTCACCCTGTATGGTTGTACGATTTGCACATGCCACTGAATTTGCTACCACGACTTGCACATGTGGTACAACCTGCAATAAATGTGCAGTACAGATCTCACATGTGCGACCTCTTCCTCCTCTCTCTCAAACGTGTGAGCTCACATGTGCAAATCGTCCTCGCCCTTGGCTGGAAAAATGAGAAAGAATATCCATAAAACCTAGATTAGATTTTCCCAAGTGAAGAATTTTCTTGTCGAAAGTTTTCTCCCCAATCTCCTTGGCAAGAGTGCTCACTCACTCATTCCAACACCATGATGAAAAAATAAGACAAGTGGTGTCTCCTCACATTTCCTATCCTTTTATAGGAGTCTAAGAGTAAGTTTAGGAGGCCCTTCTAAACTCAACATTAAATTATAATTGTTTATTCTTCCAATTGGGTACCAAGCCCCAACAATAACAATTCCAGGCCCCATCTCTACATAAAAGGGGTTTTCATAAAAATAAAATTGCAATGTGAGTGCCAACAAAGATTCTCACATGCTTGACACCAAGGCCAATGTGAGAATACCTCCCGATGCTAATAAAAACATCAACACTCCTTCTTAGCGAGGGAGGCATTCTCCACCACTCCTAGCTTGTTTATGAAGTAGACAAACTTCTCCTTCATTAGGGGTTTGGTGAGAATATATGCAATCTGCTCATCTGTGGAAATGTATTGGAGCTTCAAAACTCCCTTCTACACCATGTCTCTGATGAAGTGGTATTTGATCTCAATGTGTTTTTACCTTTCATGAAACACTAGATTCTTTGAGAGTTTGATACAAATTTGATTGTCGCAGTAAATCACCGTAGGCTCCGACACCTGGCCAAATAACCCTGTAAGAAGCTTGTGAAGACAAATAGCCTCACAACTCGCCAAACTAGTTTCCATATTCTCTGCCTCTGCTGAACTAAGTGCCACAGAAGTATGTTTCCTACTGAACCAAGAAACCACTGATGATCCCAGGCTGAAACAACCACCACAAGTGCTCTTCCTGTCAACTGCACTACTTTCCCAATCCGAGTCTCAATATCCATGCATCCTCACTCCATCACCCTTGACATATCTTAGACCAAATCCAACTGTATCCAAAAGGTATTTGAGCACATGCTTTGCTGCTACCTAGTGCACTTGCCTCCACTCAACCATGAAATGGCTCATGGTGTTGACAACAAAACAAATATTTGGCCTGGTGTTGACCAGATACATCAACGAACCAATCAACTGCCTGTACATCGTGGGATCCACCAAATATGAATATGAAGCCCCCGACTTCTTCATATTGGTGATCATAGGTGTAGTCATGGACTTGCAGTCCATCATCCCGAACCTCCTCAGTATCTCAACAACATACTTCCCTTGTCCGAGGAAGATCTCACTCGGATGTTGCGACACCTCCAAACCCAAGAAGTAATGCATCAATCCAATATCCTTCATCTCAAACTCCAAAGCAAAATCCCTCTTGCAACTCGCAATGGGCTTCTCTGCTCCGGTGAGGAACAAATCATCAACATACAACACCAACCTGTATGAGATATAGGTTGGTATCCGCTTCACTCTTGGTGAATCCCATGCTCTGGAAATACCTGTCGATCCTCGAGTACCATTCCCGAGGTGCATGCTTGAGTCTGTACAAATATTTCTTCAACCTACAAACACGTGACTTCCTCCTATGTAACTCAAATCCTTGAGGTTTCTCAATGTACACCTCGTCTTCAATCACACCATTGAGTAATGTTTTCTTCACATCCATCCGATGTATCCTCCACCCCATAAATGAAGCATGAGAAATAATATCCCTAATAGAATTATACCTCGCGACTAGAGAAAAAGTCTCCTCATAGTCCACTCCTTCTTTCTAGGAGAACCCTATCACCACAAACCTCACCTTGTAATTCTCAATGCTACCATATGAAACATGCTTGATCTTAGAGTTCCACTTGGAAGTCACCACAGACTTCCCCTCTAGTCTCAGAACTGTGTCCCATACATCATTCTTCATGATGGACTAATACTCCATCATGGCATCTTTCAAAACCTGTTAGTATGTTTCCTCCTCAAAACTGGAAGGCTCAGAATCAATAATGCTACTCATAAGAGCCACATAGCTCGAAAACCTCTACTGAGGCTTTCTCTCCCTGAAAGTTCCCCTGGGGGTCGCATGCCTATCTACATCTCTCAAAGTATCTTGAAGCCATCTAGGCCTCATTTCCTCATCAATAAGAGGGTTCATTAGACCCATTGACTCCTCATGGTCTGAAGGATGAACCCCTGTAATGGATGGACATATACTCAACCTTCAGAGCTTCCTGCTCCTCACCATCTATCTTTGTTGTGGTCTCTTGGGACCTCCTGAAATCCAACTCCTCATTGAACTTGACATCTTGACTAACCTCAATCTGTCATTGTCCTAGAATGTAGATTCAGTAGGCCTTCGAAGTCTCGTTGTAACCTACAAGCATGCCCTTCCTCCTAGAAGGTTCTAACTTTGCCCTCTTCTTCTTATGAACATGGATGTAAACTGAACAACCAAATATCCTCAAATGCCCTATCTCTAGTCTCACTCCTATGAATGCCTCCACAAGAGTCTTATCCTCCAAGATCATATCAAGACTCTTGTTCTGAAAATAGACTGTCGTGTTACACACCTCTGCCCATGACAACATAGATAGATCCTGGTCATGCAACATCGCCTTAACAACCTCAACTATGATATGATTCTTCCTGTCTGCAACCCCATTTTGTTGTGGGTTAAAAGGCACTGTCAACTCCCTCTTGATCCTTTCCTCCTTGCAAGAATTTCTGAATTCGTTGGAAGTATACTCACCCTCGTTATCTGACCTCAAGACCTTGATCTTCTTCCATGTTTGATTCTCCACCTAAGCCATGAACTCCCTAAATCGACTGAAGACCTCATCTTTGGTCTTCATGAAGAAGATCCATGTCCTCCTGAAATAATAATCAATAAAGGTCACATAATACAAGTAACCACTCAAAGACGGAACTGACATCAGTCCACACACATATGAATGTACTAGATCTGAGATCCCCTTGAACCTACTATCATTGCTCATAAAAGCAGTCTTGGCATTCTTTCCAAGTGCACAACCCCTACATACACCTGGGTGCTTTTCTCCAAACTCTGGAAGACCTATAACCATCTTCCTCAACACTAGAAAATACCTATAATGCAAGTGTCCCAATCTCTTGTGCCAAAGTTCAGATAGGCTATCAGTGTCATGTACCAAGGCCTGGGATGGTTGTCCAGTCAACCCGTAAAGACCACCATCACGAACACCAATGACCCCTATTGAGTCAATCCTCTATCATCTCGACCATGCAAGAACCTGTCCACCTGAGAATGCTATTGTACCCTCTTTCCTCCATGGCATAGATAGAAAGTAGGTTATTTTTCAATCTCGGTACATACACCACATCACTCATCCTGAGAGGATTCTTAGACTCCAGCTGAAACGAAGTTGTCCCAACTCCTTTGACTGCATAAGTGGCATTATCACCAAGCTCCACCTGCAATCCTGAGTCCTCCTTTGAAAAGTTGGTGAGTGACTCATGTGATCCTGTCATATGACGAGAAGCTCCACTATCCACCAACCAAGACCCACTACAGGAAATTGTACCAGAAAGGGTAGAGACCAATAAGAACTCCCTTTGAAGCCTATTTTCAACCTCATCCACCTTTGTTGATGATGCTTGTTGCTTCCCTTTCCCTTTCTTTCGTTGTGGACACTATGAAGCATAGTGGCCTTGCTTGTGGAAAGCAAAGCACTTGACCTTGCTAAGGTCCTTCTTCTTCCACTTCTCTAGAGATGCATCTCCCCCTATGGAAATTTTTCCTTTTCCCTTCCTAGAATTAGCAACTAGGGCCTAGTTCTCATCGTCACTACCTCTCTGCTTGCCATTCCTAGACTCTATTGGAGCCTCCTCCTGGATGCAATCGATCCACAATCTGTCAAATGGTGGAAACTTCTCGTGTGCACAAATCCCCTGTACAAATGGTTCCCAAGACCCGGGAAAACCATTCAATGACACATTCACCAACTATGTGTCGTCAACTGCCTCACCAATGGCTACAAGTTGATTACGAATATGAGTGATCCTCATGAGGTAGCTAGAAATTGTATGTGATTTGGACATCTCAATAGATCAGAGCTTATGTCTCAAAATCAACTTTCGATTTGTATTCATGCTTTGGTACAAGCCCACCAAAGCATCATACATATCATTTGTTGTCTCTTCTTGGAAATATGTGGAATCAAGTGATTATTCACAGAATCCAACAACACCCGCTTGGCCTTCACTTCCTGTTGAAATATTGTAACTGCAAAGAGTATTCTATTTTATTATTGATGTATTATTCATTAGATCAATCCCCTTTTGTGGATTGATCATATCGGGCATTGTAAATGACCAAATCCCCTTTTGTGGATTGGTCAAACCCTAATTGTAACATGCTAAATGAGAAGTCGGCCCCCATAATATATTAAAGTGGTTATAACCACCCAGAATGAGAAGTCAGCCCCCATAATATATTAAAGTGGTTATAACCACCCAGAATGAGAAGTCGGCCCTGCCAGTGAAAAGACACCTCAGTTCAACACCTACCAAATTGTATAAATAAGAGAGGCCAGTGCCTCATTTGTTCATCAGAGCGCAAGTTTGGAGCTGCAGTTGGAGAAGAAGGAAGAGAGAGAGGTGCATACTTGGGAGAGGACTTTCTGTATTGTTTGGTTTATTCTCTTGGAATTGCATTGGCTATCTATATTAAGGAAGTTTTTGTTGGGTTTTCTCCCCCATGAGGGTTTCCCAGGATAAATGATGTGTCTCTTGTGATTGTGTATTTCTTAGTGATCCTATCTAAGCTATGGTTGTCTAGTGAATTGAAAAGAAACCTAATAATAGCTTAAACCTTAACACTTCCTTCTTCTTATGGGTTGTCAATTCATCTGCATCATTTGGATATGGAACCACCATCTTAACGTAATATTTGAGATCATTTTCTTCCAAGAGAAAAAGAATCCTAGCCTTCTAGGCCCGAAAATTTGTGGCCCCCTCCAACATGTCCTCAACTCTAAGAGTGCTCACCATCGTGTCCAAACAAGAGCACAAATCTGCAGTAACAAATATGCAATGACTTGTGTCTCGAGAAGATGACCTTATCTCTCTAGAACCTATGTTTTGATACCATGTCAATTTTTCAGCATTTAATGCATTCAATTTCAGATCTGAAAATTACTTCCAAGTGACCTCAAACAATAAACTAAGGTTGTTATCGTTGAATAATTTTACACTGAAATTATGATAGAAAATTATAGCAGAATCACAAATATCAGAGAGAAATCATCCATACAGAAGAGACAAATTTTTGTTCCGTAAAATTTTCAAATTGAGAATCCTGAGCACAAAAACAGTCCTCTCGGAGAAATTACAACTTTGGAAAAATTCCAAAAAACCCTTCCAACTTACAAATCTATTGTGCGACCCTACTGACATCACCTTGTACAATTGTACGATTTGCACATGCAGTACGACTTGTTGTACAGACTATACGACTTGCACATGTGGTTGAATATGTTGTCGCAGTTCACACGTGTGGTACGACCTGCAATAAATGCATTATACATATCTCATGCGTGCCACCTCTTCCTCCTCTCTCTCACACGTGCGACTCCTCCTCCTTGGCTGGAAAACTGATAAAGAAGGTCCATAAACCCTAGATCAGATTTTGCCAAGTGAAGAATTTCCTTGCTGAAATGTTTCTCCCCAATCTCCTTGGCAAGAGTGCCCACTCACTCATGTCAATGCCACGATGAAAAAATAAGATGTGTGGTGTCTCCTCATTTCGTCTCTCCTTTTATAAGAGTCTAGAGTGAGTTTAGGAGCCCCTTCTAAACTCAACATTGAATTAGAATTGTTTATTCCTCCAAGTGGGTGTCAAGCCCCAACAATAACAACTCCAAGCCCCATATCTACATAAAAAGAGTTTTCACAAAAATAAAATTGCAATGTTTGTGCCAACAAATATTCACATGCTCTACACCAAGGCCAATATGAGAATACATTTTGGTGCTACAGAAACATCATCAGTTCTGACCCATTCATATGGATGCATGTGTTACATATGAGTATCATAGTGCATAAGGTTTATACCATTTGGTTTGTGACAAGGTTTAAATGTGCAATTGGCATAAATTGAATACATTGAGTTTGGCATATACATATGGTAGTGGGTGGTTGGAATATTGTCGTGATGGGATATGGTTGGCCTTGCATTGAATGAAAGAGGACGTGGGATTTAATTTCTCAAGCCTGCACTTTACCACCTCTTGTTGGATAGGGTTACTGTCATTTCATTTGGTTTTTGGTCCGTGGAGGAAGAACTACAACTCAGCTTTGGAAACCCTTCTCATGTTCATTGTTGGTACCGTCTCGGCCTCTGTAGCTGGTATAAAAAACAATTCCTGGACAAGTTATGTACTTACCAATCTATTAACATATTTTGTAGAATTTTGTCAATAAGTGAAGTAGTAAAGGCTTTGAATTGATTGCTAATGAATGTGGAAGTATTTATTTTCCCTTCTTTTCGCTTATAAAGAATATAATTGTTTGAATGTTGTTCGAGGGTTTTTCATTTGCAAAAGAAAAAAAATGTTTATGCCACCCTCTGTTGTATGCATTATTCCTTCCAAATTCATATTATCATTTTTCGTTTTCCTAGAATATTTGTTTGAAAAGAATGGGTTCTAGAAGAGGAATGAATTATGGGTCGTACAGATTTCTATTATAATGGATATTTGTTAAGTCTTGGCTTGGGTTTGAACTTGGATTCATAAATGGTTTGTTCACTGTTGAATACGAATATGCAACCAACATTGAGCATGCTCTGTTACCTGGGTTTGAACTTTGGTCATATGAATGTATTGATTAAAGTTGCATACAGTTTGGNGGGGGACTATATTTTTTACGACAATGTCCATTCTCATCTTTTAAAGCTATCATTTGATATCGTAATTATGGCAGAGCAATGGCTTGTATTTCGTTTAGATTTATTTAAAATCAAGAACATCTCATGCTCAACCTTACCCTTGTTCTTTTTCAAAAGATGAGCTTGTGCACCCATTGATTCTCATGGTGGCTATAATACTAAATCTATTATTCATTTTATGCACTCGATTACCCTTTGTCCCTTGGGTTTGAACCTTGTTGGTATCGATGAACTTGTTAAAAGTTTCATATGGTTATAAGTCGAGTTTGTTTCCTCATTTATTTTCTAGCTCTATTTTGTTTGAGCTCTTGAATAATTCGACAGAGAAGGGGTCATTTCATTTTTTGGAAAATAAAAGCTCACCTTGTGCTAGACACTTACTCTGTTCATTATGCAAGTTAAGGTCGTGCCCTTTCTTGTTCTTCTATGACGAAAATGCTAAGCCTATTGTTCTAATTTTGACTCTCATACCAACGTTTGCATTATTTTAAAACCAATAGTTATGAATAGCCATGATTATGAGAGTTGGGTTTGCCTAAAAACATGTAAAATTCATATAACAAATTGTCAGCTAGTCATTGACGAGGTTTTCAATGTTAAGATCTGACATGGGGTTTGAGTTGTTAAGTATAAAGAAAAAATACATATTTGGCAATGAATACAATGGCATGATATGCAAGTGAAAATTTTTATTACATAAACTGGGCATTATCCCCTCATTATTTATCATTTTCCGTGCATTATTCCTATAATTTCATTTTAATTCCATGTCATTCTCTCCCTATTTATGTAGTTTAAAAGATTGTTTAAGAGAAGCCTTTAAAAAAGATTTATTAAATATTTGTTTATTATGGAAAACTTATATATGGTATTGATTCTATTTTCTGGTCTCAAGATGTACATGGTCAGTTTGATATTTTGTTTAGTGGCTGTAAAATCAGATTATTATGCAGTTTGGAAATATAGTTTTGGGTGAAAGGAATAATTTGGAAACACATGATAGTTTTTGGAAATTGTTTGGGAATCCTCTCAAAAGAACTACATACAGATTATTAACTCTACAGTAGAAAATTATACATTTTTATGAAGAGAAATGATAGACTATGTATGAACATTGAACATAAATTTCTCATGTATTCCTGTCATTTCATATCATTTTTAGCTAATTACACTCCCTTTATCATTGTATCCATGTCATTTATTTATTCATTTCACTCATTTCCCTTATTCAAAGAGATAATACTCTTCATATGAAGATAATTTTGCAAAGAGGTGTACATTTTGGATTTTGAAAAGCAAAATAATGAAAAGGCAAGACATTATATTCATTGGTAGTACTAGATCAAAGTAACCCCCTATTGCTCAAATTATAGTTATACTTTGTCATATGGATTATTGGTATCTTCTTGCATCTAGATATTATTTGTTACCTTTAATATGAAAGTTTGAAATGTTGTTAGGAGTTGCAAAACAATAGAGTAAGACAATGAATTGGTTATTGTTTAAGCAAAAGTTTGAATAATAAGTTTCCTCCTACAACTTTATCCACCTATCTTATGTCCATCAATATGCACCTCGCAACTGTGATGTCTCGTTCCCAAGAGTAGGCCAGCAGGGAGTGACTTAATAGTCTATGTGTTCCTGTAGACTATAGTCAGGCACAAACAAAGAACAAGATGGAGAAATAAGGAGGAATTGATGGCTAAATGATGAATTAAGCCAAAATACTTAGGAAAAGTCACGTAAGCCTAAGTCAACGAAGAATTAGAATGAAAAGGTGCTAAAGGGGGACTTAATTAATTAATTATTCACCTTAGGAGGAAAAACGTCTATCTTAAGTGAGGTCAATGGTGAATTAGATTGGGAATGGTATAAAGGGAGGAATTTGACCTAATTCATCATTATGCATTGTTATGATTTGATGTTGAGAGTTCCCAAAGGAGGAGAGGATTCGACTTTACTGTTTTGTGGATTTCTGGAGGAAACCACCAACATTGATCGGTTTCGGTGTTGAGAGACACACCCTAGCCCATCGGAGATACCATCCAAGTATTTCACCGTGACATACAGGAACATCCAGTTATAGGGGGCGCAACTCAACCAGTGAGGGCGCAAGTTAGATTGAGGGTTTGTGGAGCTGCACGAGGACAGAGCTCTGATTACATTTTCCTTCCGACCCAGTTGAGATCTAGCCAGGGCACTTAGATTGAGCTACTTCCCATCAGATTTTGATGGTGGAATCATTCAGAGTGCATCATCCAACCATTTAGGGTGCAACTCTTTTGGACAGACATTTGGGATTGCATGTAGAGTATCAGAGCAGATCCGGGGAAACCCTTCTGACCCAGTTCCGCATTTGACGAGACGATCGTTTAGAGCCCTATAGCAACAGATTTTGTTGACGGAATCCTTTGGGGCGCATCCAATGTCCCTGGAGGTGCGCAAACCCCCCAGGGGTCCAGATCTAGTGCCTCAAAGACCATATTCGAGATTTGACACTCATCCATTTCAGTCTAGAGGTCAGGGCACTTCTATTGGAGCAGTTTCCAGCGCATTCCGACGATCTATTCTTCCAGACGAGTTTTCCAGCTGGTAGCGGTTACCACACTTCTCCGGAATCGCATATTTTTGTCGATCTATCTGTGCATGCATCAGATATGCTATCATCTTCTGATCACATGTATTTTAATGCTATTTGCTTGTATTCCAGTGACGATCCATGAGATCTAGCTTACGATTATATTCTATATTTCTAGTATGCTATTGTATTTCCATGCTTGAGACATATAATACATGTTATTGAGCAGTTGATGTCCTTTACTTCCACATGCATCCTTTATATGTTGTTTAAACCATAAATACGCAACATGCACATGCAATAACCAATATGCACCTGCAATAACCCACATGCACATGCAATAACCATCAAGATCTCAAACATACAACTGAAACGCATCCAGAAACCCCCAGTGTATCAGATCTGCAAGACAAAACATTAGATCAGTAGAAAATATCTTGATCAGTGGGATCAAGGATATTTCAGTGGTATCAGAGCTTTAGTCCTGCCAGCATGTGACTAAAGACAATGAGTACAACAGAAGAACCAGATGGTCGTGAGCACGTAGGTGACGAATATGTCAGTTACAACGGTGCAAGGAAAGAAGGTCTAGGCCTAACTTTCCTCATTTCCCTCCTAGTTCAGAGAAAGAGGAAGAGGCACACAGAGAAGTAGAGAGAAGAGAAGAGCGCGAGGCTGAGCACGAAGCAAAGAGGAAGCTAGGTGACAGATATGAGTGACCAGAGGGCAGTGGTAAAGCCCCCATGGATCTAGATGCAGCCTTCATGCAGGTTATCAATGATATGTTAGCTAGTCAGCGGACCATGTCACAGTCCTTGGCTCAGGTAGCTGATAGATTGGCTATGACAAACATCCAGGGCACACAAGCCCCACATGCAACACAGGGGAACTCTGGAGCAGGCAGTAGACCCCAGTCACCCACTTACACATACACCCCTGTGAGTAGGATTCCACGTCCGTTGTTTCCCACTTTCCAGAGGGCACCCAAGGTAGCAGCACAGACATCGATGGCACAGAGACCGCCCACTCATGCAAAGGACATTGCAGAGTATCGGAGAGAGTATGCAACATTGGGCCATGAATTCCATCAGGATATGACACTAATCGAGTATTGTGGGCTCAGACTCAGAAACCACCCCAGAGAGCCACAGAGAGGAGGGTCGCAGCCACAGCAGCAGCAGGGGCATAACATTGACTTCATCTGGAAAGTTGGTAAACTCACTATACCTTCTTTCGACGGATCATCCAAATGCACTGTCAGAGCTTGGGTACAGAAGCTTGACACCTGCTACAAGATCAACCAGATGATAGAGACATAGGCCATCAATTTCGCCACCTTACACTTAGAGGGTGAAGCACACGAGTGGTGGTATCATGGATTGGTGACATTGGGCCACAGTCGTATCACTTCCTACCGAGAGTTGACAGAGAGACTCATGGACAGATTTGACAAGAGGGATCCAGAGATCCATTTCAGAGATCTAGCCTAGTTGAGACAAACTGGCACAACAGAGGCATTCATCTCAGAGTTTCAGGGGGTAGCAGTGGCAGTGATAGACATATCCGAGCCTCGATTGGTCATGCTATTCATAGAAGGGCTCACAGAACCCTTGAGAGGATGGGTGAAGGCCTACCAGCCTCATACCTTGCAAGATGCCATCAGACGCACTAGAGACTTGGCAGACTCCGTGCCAAAAATTAAACCATTTACCAAACCCTTTGTACCACAGAGAGACAGGGATTAGAAGAATCCACAGAGGGAATGGAAGGGCAAGACCAAGTTAGATGATGATGCGAGACGAGAATTGATGAGGAAGAAGCTTTGCTTCTCGTGCAGAGACCTGTGGGTCCCGGGGCATAGATGCATGGGAAAGGGGCAGATCCACTACATTGAAGTGGAATTGGGCAGCGAGGAGGATGAGGATACTGAGGCACCGACAGACAGTGATTCAATCAGAGATTGAGACCATTCATGAGCCAGAGAAACAGCCGAAGAAACCTCAGATACCGGCAAGGGCACATCCCAAGGAGGAGGCAAAACCTCATAGAGAGGTGAAAGGGGGAACCATAGCCACCCTTTCAGGAGTACCCAGGTACAACACTTAGGCTCAAGGGCCTTATACAGGGGCAATGCATGACAACATTAGTTGATGGTGGGGCCACCCACAACTTCATAGATGCGTCCTTAGTAGCCAGGAGGGGGTTACGCACAGAGGAGTTTGAGGGATTCCATGTGGCAGTGGTTGATGGATACACGATGACATGTTTGGATATGATCCCCGACCTAGAGGTCAAACTAGGCAACTACACCTTCTATGCAGTTGACCTATAAGATATTGATGATGTGTTAGGGGTACAATGGTTATATTCATTGGGAGAGATTGGGTTCAACTATCAGACGTTGACCATGAGCTTCAAAGATGCCAGTGGATTGCGAGTTTTGCTGAGGGGCATGTCTACAGGAGCACCTCGAGCAGTATTGACAAAGAGGATAGAGCAAATATTCCATCACGGAGATGTGTCTTACACAGCAGAGTGTTTGATCACCACGCAGAAGGATTCTGAGGGTAGGGAGCATTACCACCCCTAGATCAGAGAGCTTCTGGGTCAGTATGAGTCAGTATTTGGGCCGATACCACCAGGGAGACCGCCCGACAGGGGTTTTGAGCACATGATTGAGTTAGAGGCAGGAGCTACACCGGTGATTACAGCACCCTACATGCACCCCAAGAAATTCAAGGACGAGATTGAGAAAGCAATCAAAGAATTGCTTGCTATGGGGCACATTAGGCCCAACATGAGTCCTTTTGCATCTTCAGTCGTCCTGGTACTGAAGAAGGATGGCACGTTACAGATGTGCATCGATTACAGAGCACTCAACAAGAAAACGATCAAGAATCGTTACCCCATTCCACTCATAGATGAGTTGATGGATGAGTTACATGGGGTAGTCTTCTTCACTAAGATTGATCTACACTCATGATACCATCAAATCAGCATCAGGGAGCAGGACAATGAGAAGACAACATTCTGATGCCATTTCAGACACTTTGAGTTCTTGGTCATGCCATTTGGATTGACCAACGCACCAGCCACTTTCTAGTCTTGCATGAATCATATCTTTAGAGGACAGTTGAGGAAGTATATCCTTGTATTCTTCGACGACATATTGATCTACAACAAGACATGGGATGAGCATCTAGCACATTTGGGGAAGGTCTTGGGTATTATGCAGGAACAGTGTTTATATGCTAAGGAATCCAAATGTGAATTTGCCATGAGAGAACTACTGTACTTGGGGCATATCATAAGTGGGCAGGGAGTACAGGTTCATCAGGAAATGATCAGGGCCATTTCGGATTGGCCAATGCCTAAGAATCTCATGGAGCTAAGAGGATTCTTTGGGTTATGGAGTTACTACAGGCAGTTCATCAAGGGTTTTTCACAGTTGGGAGCACCACTCATAGACTTGACCAAGAAGGGTGATTTTCATTGGACAAAGGAGTCACAGCAGACATTCGACAAAATGAAGGAGGTTATGAGCACATGCCCTGTTCTAGCCCTTCCATACTTCTCGCAGTCGTTTGTCTTAGAATGTGATGCATCAGGGGTGGGGATTGGAGCAGTTTTGATGCAGGGGGGCCACCCCATCGTGTTTGAGAGCAGAAAGCTCAACGAGTCTGAGAGACTCTATCCTATTTACAACAAGGAGATGCTAGCGATCATGCATGCCTTAACCAAATTTAGGCAGTATTTGGTTGGCAGTTGGTTTGTAGTGAAGACTGATCATAACAGTCTCAAGTATTTCCTTGATCAAAAAGACCTTAGTGAGAGGCAGAAGAAGTGGGTCTCAAAGATCCAAGCCTTTGACTTTGACATTGAGTATGTCAAGGGAAAGAGAAATATCGTGGAAGATGCCCTGTCCAGGAAGCCAACAGGATGTTCGATGATGGACATTTGTACAGATTAGAAAGCTCATTTGTTGGTGGAATACTCCAAAAACAAATTTACTTGTGAGGTGATGGACGGACAGGTGATTGATGATAGATATCGAGTTCTTGATGACGTCATTTTCTACAAGGACCAGATCTACTTGGTTCCAGAATCCACCTTGGAGGGGAAAATTCTGAAGGTATGTCATGATTTGCCTACAGCAGGGCATCAGGGGTACTTCAAAACATATAAGCAGATCAGGGAGAGATTCTCATGGAAGGGTCTCAAGGATGATGTGTTGAAACACATACGAGAGTGCACAACTTGTCAGCAGAACAAGTTCGAGCATACACACCCCGCAGGGCTACTACAGCCTCTACCCATTCCAGAGTAGAAATGGGAGAGCACTTCCATGGATTTCATTACAGGCCTTCCTAGAGTGCAGGGCAAGGACTGTATATTTGTGGTGGTCGACAGACTAACCAAATTTGCACATTTCTTCGCTATACCCACAAACTACAAGGCCATACAGGTAGCAGAGTTGTTTTTCAGGGAGGTATTTCGGTTGCACGGGTTACCTAGGCAGATCGTCAATGATAGAGATGGGCACTTCATCAGCTCATTTTGGCAGGAGATTTTCAGGTTGACAGGCACAGAGCTAGCCATGAGTACCAGTTACCACCCACAGATAGATGGGCAGACAGAGATCATCAACAAATGGGTGGAGGGGTATCTGAGGAACTATGTGGGGGGGGCAGTAGCGCACTTGGGTGGGATGGTTACATATGGGTGAGTATTGCTACAACACAACTTACCATATGTCTATCAGGATATCACTGTTCAGGGCATTGTATGGATACGATGCACCCTCCTTTATGGAGACTGTGTTTGGGGACAGTAGGGTCCCGGGGGCCAAGGACTGGGTGGAGGAGAGTCAGAGGATTCTTCAATCAGTAAGGGAGAACTTGCAGTTAGCTCAGAACCAGCAGAAGATATATCCAGATCGACACAGAGTTGAGCGTAGTTTTGAGGTAGGGGATTTGGTTTTCCTGCGATTACAGCCATACAAATAGTCCGCCTTGAAGAGGAGCAGAGCAGAGAAGCTGAAGCCGAAGTTCTACGGGCCATACAGAGTCATCAGGAGGATAAGTGAGGTGGCATACGAGCTAGAGTTACCGGAAGGTAGCAAGATTCATAACGTCTTTCACGTCTCTTGCCTTAAAAAGGTTGTGGGACAACATGTTAGCATTTCAGAGGAGTTTCCACCCTTGGATGAGGAGGGTCAATTGGAGCTAGTGCCAGAGGAGGTATTAGAGCAGAGAGAGCGCAGATTGAGGAGCAGGATCGTCAGGGAGTGCTTGGTTAGATGGAGGGGTCTTCCAGTGGAGGATGCCACATGGGAGGGAGAGCATATCTTACAGCACCCAGGATTGATGTTGCTTGAGGACAAGCAATCTCGGGAAGGGAGGACTGTGATGTCCTGTTCCCAAGAGTAGGCTAGCAGGGAGTGACTTAGTAGTCTATGTGTTCCCGTAGACTATAGTCAGGCACAAATAGGGAACAAGATGGAGAAATAAGGAGGAATTGATGGCTAAATGATGAATTAAGCCAAAATACTTAGGAAAAGTCACTTAAGCCTAAGTCAACGGAGAATTAGAATGAAAAGATGCTAAAGGGGGACTTAATTAATTAATTATTCACCTTAGGAGGAAAAGCGCCTAGCTTAAGTGAGGTCAATGGTGAATTAGATTGGGAATGGTATAAAGGGAGGAATTTGACCTAATTCCTCATTATGCATTGTTATGATTTGATGTTGAGAGTTCCTAGAGGAGAGAATTTGACTTTACTGTTTTGTGGATTTCTGGAGGAAACCACCACCATTGATCAATTTCGGTGTTGAGAGACACACCCTAGCCCATCGGAGATACCATCCAGGTATTTCACTATGACATACAGGAGCATCCAGTTACAGGGGGCGTAGCTCAACCAGTGAGGGCGCAAGTTAGATTGAGGGTTTGTTGAGCTGCATGAGGACAAAGCTCTGATTACATTTTCCTTCCGACCCAGTTGAGATCCAGCCAAGGCGCTTAGATTGAGCTACTTCCCATCAGATTTCGATGATGGAATCATTCAGAGTGCACCATCCAGCCATTTAGGGTGCAGTTCTTCCTGATAGACATTTGGGGTTGCATGCAGAGTATCAGAGCAGATCCGGGGAAACCCTTTGGACCCAGTTCTGCATTTGGCGAGATGATCGTTTTGAGCCCTATAGCAGCATATTATGTTGGTGGAATCCTTTGGGGCGCATCCAGTGTCCCAGGAGGTTCGCAAACCCCCCAGGGGTCCAGATCCAGTGCCTTAGAGACCAAATCCAAGATCTGGCACTCATCCATTTCAGTCTAGAGGCCAGGGCGCTTCTATTGGAGCAGTTTCCATCGCATTCTGATGGTCTATTCTTCCGGACGAGTTTTCCAGCTAGTAGCAGTTACCACACTTCTCCGGAATCACATATTTTTGTCGATCTATCTGTGCATGCATCAGATCTACTATCATCTTCTGATCACGGGTATTTTAATGCTATTTGTTTGTATTCCAGTGACAATCCATGAGATCTAGCTGACGATTATATTCTATATTTTCAGTATGCTATTGTATTTCCATGCTTGAGTCGTATAATACACGTTATTGAGCAGTTGATGTCCTTTACTTCCGCATGCATCCTTTATATGTTGTTTAAACCATAAATACGCAACACGCACATGCAATAACCAACATGCACCTGCAATAACCAACATGCACATGCAATAACCCACATGCCCATGCAATAACCATCAAGATCTCAAACATACAATTGAAATGCATCCAGAAACCCCCAGTGTATCAGATCTGCAAGATAGAACATTAGATCAGTAACAAATATCTTGATCAGCGGGATCAGGGATATTTCAACAACAAAGTAATTAATGTTGTATAGGCTGGGATATATACCTTCTAATTTGAAGGTATCTCAAATTAGAAAGTAAATATCCCAACCTATACAACATTAATTGCTTTGCTACGAGATGCTTATTGTTTACCCCTATCTTACATCTTGGCAATGTACCTTGAGTGAGACCTTCCTCCTTTTTGGGATTCAATACCTTGACACAAAATTACAATGAACCTTGTTGAACACCTAAATGGACCTTGATCTATCACTTGGCAAAATTTCCATCATAATAAATTACCATCAACCATTAAAAATACAATAAATATTTCATTTAATTATACATCTAATTATCCCAAGCAAGCAACAAAGGGAAGAGTTCACCATAATATTGTGATATTGAAATGTCGAGTCCAGAATATTTTTTGGTAAGAACAAGCAGCAACATGATTGGGAGTAACACCAAAGAACCACAACCAGAGAATGTTCAGTCAAAGTACACCCCACGAAACCAGTCACAACTTCCGGTGTGTAGGTAGGAGTCTTAGGGCTTCTCGGATGCCTTCAAAAGAAATGTTCAACTATGGAAAAGTTCAACTATGCCCCATGACCAATCGATAAAGTAAATATACATAAACTATAGATCCAGGTTGGGATTACCCCATGACCAGTCGATAAAGTAAATATACATAAACTATAGATCCAGGTTGGGATTGCCCCATGACCAATTAATAAAGTCTTTGCTCTTGGGAAAGGTCGAAGGTTTAAATCTTTCTCCACCCATGTTTAAATGGATATTATAGATTTGTTCTTCATCCTTCTTGGCACCTAATAGATCTGGGATTAACATCAATATTTCATGATACTTGGCATTGAGGAGTAGGTTTATTCTTGATCCCTCTTTGCCCCTTAATAAATCGATGGTTAACATGGCTATTTTATGCTACCTGGTGATGGTGATGGGAAGTATCAAATTTTTGACTGTGATTGACACAAAACTGCCATATATGCTTTCTGGTGATGATAAGTAGCGAAATTTAGAGATTAATTGACACAAAACTGCCATATATGTTTTCTGGTGATGAGAAGTAGCGAAATCTAGAGATTAATTGACACAAAACTGCCATATATGCTTTCTGGTGATGAGAAGTAGCGAAATCTAGAGATTAATTGACACAAAACTGCCACCACTTAGCAATACAACCTAGCATGGTAACAAAAGCCATGCTTTTTCATAAAGCCTGAAAAACTGCCATATATGCTTCCTGGTGATGAGAAGTAGCAAAATCTAGAGATTAATTGACACAAAACTGCCACCACTTAGCAATACAACCTAGCATGGTAACAAAAGCCATGCTTTTTCATAAAGCCTGATGATAGCATTCAGGATTAGTAACCAATAGACGTAGAACAACTTGGAAAAAAATGTCAGCTTTGCAATGGGGTCTAAAATATTCTTTCATAAGATGTCATGATTTCCATCATTTGCATAGTTATATATGCTTATTTTAGTTTATGTGAGTACAGTGTACATTCTACTAATCTCAAAATAGTGTTTACTGGGGATAGTTTACCAGCAGTTTGTATTATAAAATAATAATGTCACTGACAGTCTAAACCATTGTGACTGCATTTAGCTTACTATGCCTAGTTTCTACTCTTCTGCTCTGATATTCTCCTATCCCAACTTCACATATGAAAAAAAATGTTTTAAGAGAAAATGGAAGAAATATTCTGAAGTAATAATAATAACAATATAGATGTCAAAATAGGATATAATCAAATTGAGGATATCATCTCCAAATTAGCTATTTCTGAAATTCTAGAACAGTGTAGAAAGGATCCAAGTCATGGGTCTCGAGTTTGGAGAAGCCTACATGGCTACACAATTTGCGAAACTCTTCCTCAGTGCGTTCTTTGCCTCCGGAACTGTATATTGTCATAATAAAAATATCCCCTTCAAGGAGAGCTCGTGTTCTCTGACTGTCATCAGTGTATTTGGGCAAAACTGGCTCACAAGCAATAACTTTGCCTCCATCTGGTAGAGCCTTATAGCAGTTCCTCAGAATTTCGATGCATTTTTCATCACTCCATGTCGATAAGATCCACTAGAAAACATTCCATCATAATGAACTCAGTAATTAAATATTCCGTCATCTTATTGGAGAAAAAAACAACCTTTTAATATGACAACCGACCTTCATGAAGATAGCATCTCCTGATGGAATGGATTCAAACATATCACCACCCACATGTTTTATACCTGCTCGAAAACAGAGAAATAACAGTCAAGTGCTGCACTTTTTGTATCATGCTCTAGTGTTTTAACTGTTAGCACTACCTACCATGTCTACATGGGCCCAAACTCCAAAGTATTCTCTCATAAAGAAGTAATTTACCTGGAGAAGTAGGTCCGTACAAATTGGCCCTAGACAGATTCCACTTCTCGTGCAGTGGCCAAGAATGTTTTTCAGACTGGCTATTTAGTATTACATTTTTGTTCATCCTTGAAAACTAGTTAAGATATTTTTCGTCTGATCAGGGGAGGAGAAGGGGTTTGGAGCTGGCTATTAAATATTACGGTATATTCAGCCTTAAAAACTGGTCACTGCCTGTTCCAGGGCTCCTACTACATTGACTGCTAATTAGTTTGCAACAAAATTCACGGCAGCAATTTCTAATAAAATAATCCAACCTCAAGTTCAATCACAATCTCAAAGCTCCTTCAAATACCCATTAATGTTTAACTTAACATAGAGCCTTATATGTGTGTGTTTGTGTTATTGCAGCAGATGCATTATGGTACCTTCTGAAGCTGCTCGAATGCAAGGACAGATCCAATATATTGCTCTTCCTAATGTAGTGGCTATATCCTAGACATTGGATAATAGTTTATGGCTCAAGATTGGTTTTGCATCTATAGAAAACCTAAAATTCTCTGCTAAACTCTCAGAATCCTTATAGCACACCCGAATAGCTACCCATTATCCATTTGTCTTTTTTTTACTGCTGGGATTCAAAATAGTTGGCAAGTAAGCTAATCCAAGTTGAGCTTCCACAATAAAAATTTAATCCTTTTTCACAAACCTGAAACTTGAAGCGTACAATAGGTATACAAGATAAAGGACTGCACATCTCACATGCTGACTTTTGTGATGGATGGGAAAAGAAAATTTTATTGATTTGCTGGGTATGAATGTGAGAAGCAGTCACATGCAGGCGATTTGACACAAAAATTCAAAACTTGTCCTATAAGAAAAGCTGCATGGGCTTCAAACCTTGTGGGAAACCTATAAAAAATGTCCCTCATTTAGACGGGTCAACCATATCCAATAAACAAAGTTATATTGAAGATCTAAGATTAACGCAGGGATTCATTGTTAAGAGAGTTTTTCCGGATCATCTGCGTGTGCATATTTTAAACCAGAATGATGATATATAAAATATACAAATACAGATGATCCAGAAAATTCACAAAATTATATTGACAGTTTGTGACTCAACAACAAGCAGCTAGTAAACTGATTGGGTCTGAAAAAATGCAGTGCCTGGGATGTTGCCAAAATACACAGGTCGAGGTTTCCATTCTCACTTTCATAAGAAAAAATCATGGTTTTAAGGATTACAGAGAGTTTGGGAATAGAACCTGTATGTCTTCTAGAAAAAGGTATCATAAACTTCCTAGTAGAGGACATGGCAATTTTAAGTAATATAGCGTTGCCAGCAACCTAACCAGACACTACCATTAATGGGATCAGATACACCCTAAAATGTATGAGTACACATAAAGGCCAGTGTTATGCCACAGGAGAAAGGCCAGTGTTCTGCCACAGAAGAGATTACCAGTATGGAAAACTTTGAACTCTTGTTCACTGAACAGACCACATTGAAAGACATTCTTTCCGATGTAACAAAAAAGTTGTCTGTCTGTTCAGAACTGAGTATTTAACGAGAGCACAGCACCATGTTTACAAGTCTCAGCAGAAGGATGCAGAGGTATCCCAGCTATTTCTCAGATCCAGAGTTAGATATTCAACTTTTAACCCTTCATTTATATCTACCGATAATTGCTTATCTAAATGTCTCACAATGATTTTAGCACACATACCATCTTGTCTTCTTTACAATACTTAAAAGAGGGGCAGCCTTCTTCTGGTTCCTCGAATTAAGGATCATGCAAACTGATGGCCTTCCTTTTTCCTTTTTTCCTTCTTTATTTTAATCCAACCAAAAGATTGATTTGATACTCTCGGAGTCTCTAACAACTGTAAGTACAATGCATCATGGTCAAAGGGAATGATCTGAATTATTTGAATCATGCCTCCTCTTCACCATCCCAAACTGTTCTGCATAGGATCCATCAAAAGGCCCTTCCAATGGCACACGTGACAGCACGTCACCAACAAAATTCCAGGAGAAAAAAATGCAGTTCCAGATCCAGATTGGTGGAAAAAAATGCAATCGCCAAGAAAGGTAACACTTCCTAGGGGCAATTGTAAAAAACCCTGGAAGAGTCGGGTGGAGTTGGAATGAAGACGATAAGACAGGCATAGTCCAAACGTTCTACGTTTTTTACTTTCTGGCAACTATCACCGGAATCCGGCAACACAATTGTTGGAGAAATCACAATTTTACATTGTTTAAATCATGTTTTTGAATGCATAAATTGATTCAGCACCCTGAAAAACCCTTAGGGCACCCAGGATATGTAATCTAAACCACTTAAATCTACAATTTTCTGAATTTTTTTTCCAGATTTTGGATAAAACTCGTTGGAAAAAGTGCTCAAAAAAGAGTAAAAACATAGAACGTTTAGACTATGTCATAATAGATCAATGGCAACAAAAGAGCTTCTAAAAAATCTTTTATAGTGAGGCTCATGGGGCTAAGGCACGGTAATTGCTGTAGCAGGGCCCATGAAGCAAAAGGAATTGCCGTAGTGAAGAAGCTGTTGCTAAAGCCAGCAAGCCAAAAAATCGCCAGCAAAGGAATTATGGAGCTGTTAACCCCTGGATTTTCTCATTTGAGAATCCTGAGGGTTAAGAGCCAGCATAGTCTATTTTGGCTGGCATTCAGAGATTTACCTAGATTGAGCATTAGTGTGAGCCAGAGGTTATTTCCCATCAGAGACAGGTACAAGACTGGTGTTGTGGTAGTTTTTGCTTCAGAGACGGAGATAACATAGTTTCACATGGATTTGAGATAAATTGTTATTGCTAGCAAGTGCCCTACTTTTTAGGAGACAGTGACCGGAGACTCACATGTTAGTTTTGAGCATACAGTAATGGTCCTTGCATGATTTTGAGCCCAATGACGCTTTGTCCGGGGATCAAACAGGTACTTTCTATTTTTAGCAAGTTGAGTTTCAGGCTCCAGATCAGGATTCTGAGTTTACAGCATTGATCCTTGAGACATTCTGAGTCTATTGAGCCTTTTCCGGGATGACATTTCAGTATTTTCTATTATTAGCAGGTGGAGTATCAGGGCTTGCATGTCAATTCTGATTACATATTTGAAATCCTCATGGAAAATCGAATCCGATGAGTATGATATCATTGACACAAGGCAAGATTCTATTTTTAGCAGTGTCTATTTTTAGACATTTGACAATTGGCAGTGGTCTCCTAGTCATCCCGGACATATTTGGCAGTTTCCTATTTTTTAGGGCCGGACTCCTATTTTTAGCAGTTACTATTTATAGCAAGGGTGGTCGCCTCCCAAGGTGACAAGTGGAAGAGTCAGATTTCAACAAATGGCAGTATGACAGTGTGACATGTAGCAGTTGGATGGCATAATTAATAGAGGGGGCACACTTTTCAAGAATAAGGCAATTGATTAAGTGGGCATCTCAGTGAGGTGGCACATGTCTATTTAGCATGATTGGGCTAATTAAAGCTCAACTCGCTTATCCCTCACTTCACTCGCCATTTATTTCACTTTCCATGTATTAATTCCCTTTTATCTCCACACATGCGCCTTAGTCCCTATTAATGAGGGCGCATTCCTCCTTCTAGCATGCTTATGAGTCCTCCTCATCCATTAATAACCCCTCCAATGCGCATCTTTCCTTCTATTTTCTCCTTCCATGTGCTTCCCTCTCCTTTAAACCCTTGGCGCATGTTTCCTCCCTCACTTATCTATATCTCCTTCCCCTCATGCACCTTTCCATCTTCCTCGCACCCTCACACGTGTGGCGCTAATTCCTCCTCTTACTCCACTCTCTCTCCCCATGCACCATCTATCACACTTGCCATCTCCTTATTCCTAGTGCATATGTCATTACTGTGCCTTCTTTACTCCTCTTTTCTCACACATGTGGCCCTCCTCTAGTATTCCTTCTCACATATGCGCCTTCCTCCCTA
>ML806930.1:178265-197628 GCA_009831015.1 Picea engelmannii | reverse complement strand
GGGCCCAGCCAATATCGGGTTTCGACGTTTGGTAATGCTTGATGCATGAATAGCATACAACAGTAATCATCGAACAACGAATTCGATTTGGTTGTGGGGTCACTTCGGGTTTCAACGTTTACAAGAACAAGAGAGCTCCACGCAACTTGAACCAATAAACTCTGAATGCCAAAAAATGAAAACATGAACAGAGTTTACAAACTCAGTAAAATAAAACACAGGGTGACAATTTCAACTCAAAAAAAAACTACTTTCAAGCTCTCGTCTCACCCTCTGTATGTGGATTACAATATGATTCAAGTATTTATAGGAACAAAACTTGCCCCTCTGACCTTAGGAAAAACTAAACTAGGGTAGTGATGGTATTTGGTGGCCTGCAAAGGCTAAGGCGGCCACCGCTTGACAGTGAACCCTCGCGTCTTGAAGGGTCAAGACGACCACCGATCCGCCATCATAAGGCGGTGAAATGATTAATCTCTTACATAAAGTATGGAAGTGACCTTGCGAATACCAAGAATTATTATAGACCATCTACAACATTTACACATCTTTATATCAACTGGTGTTTAATGAAAAGTTATAGGTTGAAATGTTGGAAAATTATTGGAGTGAATCGAATTAACACAGTTTAATTACCATAACTAATCACGAGAGGCGTGAAGGGCCAAGGAAGAAGGCACATCCCGAAACTTAAAACATACCCCTGAGTAAATTTCTAACTGTGTAAATAACAACACAATCACCTAAAATTTCAAAAGGAAAGTCTTTAACACAAGTACAGTAAGTGCAAATTGAATTCATATACCATCATGCGATATGGAGTCCACTATAAACAAGATACACATATAGCCGTCAATAGCCGAGTATTTTTCCTCTTTCACAATCCTTTCAAGGAAGTATCCAATATGGCGCTAGTTAATTAAACCAATAAAATAACTAGTATGCCATTACAAGTAGGCGGAAGGGAAACCCTGTAATTCTTTTAAAAATAGTATTACATATCTCGTTCAGAATTGAAACAAATGAACATCCCATAAGGTGTTTTACTTCCAACGATAGAATTTTCCATCACAAAACGGGTTACCCTTAATCAACGATACCGAAACCATGACTTAATCTCCATTTCGGAGTTTCGGATACCGAGAGTTGGAGGTGTCAAGGACACTCACGACAAGAATGATGAAGTCGCGAAATACGAAAGATCAGAGCATGTCAAGGACTTTGAAATTCCAAAAGGGACTATCGTGAGTCTCGAAAACCCGAAAGGAAAAACTCTGAAATCCCATCAGTCGTTTGATTAAGAAAAGAAGGGATCATTTTATGAAGTTTTGTGGACCGTTGATCTAGCTCCATTTTGGGGATTGGGACTTGTCGAAATGCCAAAATGTCGAAATGTGAAAGACATTTTGATTAGGCCCATGGTCACATCCAGTGGGCATATGGAATAAGCACGAGACCCAGTACTTGAAATCCAACTGTGCAGGTGAATTTGATTATGATCGGAGGATTATGAAATATTCATACTCTAAGTTTAACCGGAAGGCCTTACCTAACCACTATCCTGTATCCGGATATTTTAAAAAATAAAACTATAGGAGTTTGTTTATATTTAAACTTTTCGCAAAGGAGTATAGACTAATACTCTACTTTTACCTAAGTTCGTTTGGTCATTTTCATCGTGTGATTATGTGTATGGACTAACGCATGAGGCCTAAGACATCAACCCCCAAAGTTGTTTGTATTGTAAACATATGGTAATGGGTTATTTTTAGGGTCTAACGCATAAGGATTTGGCCATAAAGTCCCAAAGTCATTTGTGTTGTTAAGACTGTGGTAATGGTCATAGGTACAAATAGATAGGAAAGTAATTATAATTACAGGAATTGAAATAAACATTGAATGAGGAGTAAACACTTATCGTCGATCAGAAAACTTTAAGTTGAATGATAATGACAGTCGATGACAGTAAGGACTCTTGCAAACTTTCAGACTCAAGCCGTATAACAGAAAGCTTACTTGCTTGAATCTAGAGCTATTCAAGGATACTTATACCAACAAACAAAAAAAATTCAGACAGTTTTGAGGTATATTACATATTGTATCAGAGCAAAAGCTACAACACTGGGACTGAACAGGGCCACATTAGATGCTTAGTATTTATTTTGATTTATGTAAAACTAATAAATCTTATGGTTAGAAACAGAAATCCCTTTCTGTTTTTGTAAATTATGGCAGCTCAGGAGGGTGCATAAATCAGGATGGAAGAAAATCCACAGCAAGGACCTTCTGGAGATCCAAGACAAAACAGTGATGGAAGCTCACCTAGGGAGGTGTTGGAAACAATGAGGAATCTTATTGTTGAACTGCAGGTTTTCAAGGCCGATAATGAAAAAATGAAGAAAGCACAGCAAGAACAGCAAGCGATAAATGAAGTCCTGCTGCATAGTATAGTAACCAATAAAATCCCAAAAGACGATAACCATGACGAAGAACTCAACAAAAGGGCCTCCAAGAATCCTRGACCGGAAAAAGAAAAAGGAGACAGTTCGTCTGAAGGGACACCTTCAGCTGAAGACAAAACTATACCAAACAGAAAAAGAAAACAAGTAGACCACCTTGAAGGAGAATTTAAAAAGATTAAACCAGCTACCTTTGATGGAGAATCCAGGACAGGAGAAGAAGCTGAGGCATGGTTGTTGGACATCAAAAAATACTTCCAGATCTACAACTATTCCAGCAACATGAAGGTCAGAATGGCCATCTACAATCTGAAGGGGAAGGCCAGCATTTGGTGGCGGGACCTAAAATTGGCCAAGGACCTACAGGAGAAACAGTTGGAATGGTCCAACTTTAAGAAGTATTTTAGGAAACAATATATTTCTGAAATCTATTATGAAAGGAAGACTAAATAATTTTATGATTTACGACTCAGACAGATGACGATGGAGGACCTTATAAATAAATTTCTGGAACTGCTAAGGTTCGTACCATACATCCGGGAGGATAAGGTAAAAAACCATCGATTCTTAAGTTGTTTACCATAGTCGTACATGGACAGAATTGAGTTTGACAACCCCAAATCCTTGAGTGAGGTATTCAAGAAAGAACGAATATGTTAATATGACCAGTATAAACAATGGGTAGAGTTTCCCCGGGCCTGGAAGGATAAGAAGCAAGATCGAATGAACCAGCGGAAGAAGGGATACCAGCCAGCTCCTTATTAGAATGCAACAAAAGGTTTCCCAAGGAAGGATTTTCACTCCAATCATCTGAATGCACAAGGTAGTGGCAAATCGGTAACCCGGGAGTGAATAAGTTGGGGACAACTCTCGCGAGCCATTAAAGTGTTGGGAATGTGGAGAGCCTCATCTAAGGAGGAACTGTCCACGTTTAATTTCAGCAAACATAATTGTTGTTCATAATTTGCAGGAAGCCTCGATAGTGGGAGACGTGGGCAGAATCCTGCATAGGATAAATGCAACCATAGATGGTCAACAAGCTGACCACCAGTCCTCGGTGGTAGAAATCAAAGGTAAGATCAATGACACTTGAATTTCTGTTTTAATTGACCCTGGAGCTACATTAAGTTATATTACTCTTGGTGTATTAGAGTCGAATAAACTTAAGAAACTGAAGCATGGAAAATCATGGCTTGTACAACTAGCAATAGGTACTAAAAGGAAAGTAGTTGACTTTATTTCTGATTTTGAGTTCAGCTTAGATGGTCAAAATATAAGGACCAACCTGAACATCCTACCACTAGGATCTTATGATATGATTATTGGGCTGGATTGGTTGGAACAACACAAAGAAATACTAGACTATTATACAAAGATACTTAGCTATAGAGATGATTTTGGCACTGTTAGAACAACCCAAGGCATACCAAAATATGTATCAGTCGGACAAGTTTCAGCGATGCAACTCAAGAAATGTATTAGAAAGGGATGTCAAGTTTATGCCATCCAAGTGACGAATCCATTAGAAAAAAGAGATAAGCCAAAGTTAGAAGACTTTGTTGTCCTACATGAATTTAGAGACATGTTTGTGGATGAAATACCAGAATTACCTCCTAGAAGGGAAATAGACTTCTCCATAGACCTACTACCCGGTTCAGCCCCTATCTCAAAAGCACCTTACCGAATGAGTCTACCAGAACTAACGAAATTAAAAATACAATTACAGGAATTGTTGGACAAAGAGTATATCAGACCAAGTGTCTCACCATGGGGAGCACCAGTCCTCTTTGTGAAAAAGAAAGATGGTACTCTAAGACTATGTATCGATTATAGACAACTGAACAAACTGACTATTAAGAAAAAAATACCCCTTACAAAGGATAAATGATCTGTTCGATCAAGTAGGTGGGGCCAAGATCTTTTCAAAGTTGGATTTATGATCCAATTATCATCAAGTTAGGATAAAGGGTGAGGACATAAGAAAAAAAGATTTTCGGACAAAATATGGACACTACGAATTCGTAGTCATACCTTTCGGACTCACTAACGCACCAGCCACGTTTATGTGCCTGATGAACAGTATTTTCAGTCAATACTTGGACAAGTTCGTGGTAGTATTTATCGAAAAAATTCTGGTCTATTCAAGAACGAAAGAAGAACATAATGAACACTTAAGGATAGTTCTGCAAACACTAAGGAAACACAAATTGTACACCAAATTTGACAACTGTGACTTTTATCAGAGAGAAATACAATATCTAGGACATGTAATTTCAGCAGAAGGCACTGCCATAGACCCAGAAAAGACAAAATCCATTATGGAATGGTCAGTACCTAAGGATGTAGTGGATATACGATCATTCATGGGAATCATTGGATATTACCGAAGGTTTATAGAAGGGTTTTCCAAGATAGCCAACCATATCATGTCATTACAAAAGAAAGGAACCAAGTTTAACTTGTTACAGAAGTGTCAAGACAATTTTAACAAACTGAAGGGATTATTGACAACTGCACCCATATTGAAGGTAACAGACCCAGATAAAGACTTCACCATATGTGTTGATGCAAGTAAAGAAGGACTAGGTGGTGTCCTAACTCAGGAAGGGCACGTGATTTGTTACGAGTCCTGAAAATTAAAAGAACACGAGCGAAATTATGTCACTCATGACTTAGAATTGGCAGCAGTAATACATGCCTTAAAAATGTGGCGACACTATATAATGGGCAGAAAATTCCTACTATTGACGGATAATAGCGGGGTGAAATATGTGTTTAACCAACCAGATATTAATGCAAGACAAGCAAGGTGGCTAGCCTTCTTGAGCGAATTCGACTTCGAGGTCAGACATATCAAGGGTAAGGAAAATAAAGTAGCATGCGCTTTAAGTAGAAGAGTCCATGGGTTATTTGAGATAAACATCAGCAGGGCAGAAAGTGATCTGGAACAAAGAATAAGAACGACAGGTATTAATGACTAAAATTACACTAAGATAATGACAGAATTACAAAATAGTACCGCCAACTCTGACAAACCAGATCTAATCATCGACAAGAAAGGACTATTACGAATTAAAAACAAACTTTACATACCAGATTCAGCAGAATTGAAATCAACAATTGTGGACGAAGTGCATAAGAAACTGTATTCTGGCCATCCAAGTTACCAGAAAACAATAACAGCACTTAGAAAACTATTTTTCTGGCCAAGTATGAAGGGCTAAACAACAGAATACTTGGATAGGTGCCAAGATTGTCAGCAAGTTAAGGCCGAGCACCAGCATCCAGCTATCCTATTACAGCCATTACCAATACCAGAATGGAAATGGGAGACTATATCACTGGACTTTATAACAGGTTTTCCTAAAACTCAGAAACAGAATGATTCTATCATGGTTTTAATCGATAAACTCAGTAAGTCTGCACACTTTATTCCTRTAAAGTCTACTTTTAAAGCTATAAACATTGCTGAAATATTCATGAAAGAAATTTTTAGACTGCATGGTATTCCTAAAATGGTGATTTCAGATAGAGACATAAAATTTACATCCGCTTTTTGGAAGGAATTGTTTGCAGGGATAAACACTAACTTGAATTTCAGTACAAGCTATCATCCACAAACGGATGGATAGACCGAAAGGACAAACCAAATCATAGAGGATATGTTTCGCATGTACGTAAGAACAAAACCAAGCACGTGGGAAGACTACCTGCACTTGGTAGAATTTGCATATAACAATGGGTACCAAACTTCGACTAAGTTGAGACCTTTCGAAATACTGTATGGCAGAAAGTGTACGAATCCAATTAGCTGGGATAACTCAGCTGATAGACTCATGGTTGGACCAGAGATGCTCCAAGAAATGGAAAACATGGTAAGAAAGGTACAACAAAACTTGAAAGAAGCACAGGACAGACAGAAGAGCTATGTAGATCAGAAAAGAAGACACTTGGAATTTCAAGTAGGAGACCATGTTTATTTTAAGGTCAAGGCCCGAAAGAGCTCGTTGAAGTTAGGGAATTGTGCCAAGATGGGACCCAAGTTTTGTGGGCCCTTCGAAATACTAGCTAAAATTAGACCCGTAGCATATCAACTTGCACTTCCAACTAATCTAAGAATTCATAATGTATTTCATGTTTTGTTGCTGAAAAAGTATATTCATGACCCTACTCATAGGATTGATTGGAACTTGGTGCAGGTGGAACCCGAAGGCGAGTTCCAGGTGGAACCCCTGTGCATTCTGGACTGGAGAGAAATAGCACTTTGGAAGAGAGCCATCACTCAGGTAAAGGTGCAATGGAAGCACTTTAGTCCTAAGGGGGCCACTTGGGAGTTGGAGGAAGATTTGAGGAAATCTCATCCAATCCTGTTTCAAGAAAGGAACAAACACTAAGGACAGTGTTTTACTGAAGGGCGAAAGGATGTGACATCCCCAAAAATAAAATAATTTTTGAAATTTAAAATTGTTGGAAATTTATTTCGTTTTTAGTAAATTCGAATTTGGAAATTTTGTGCCATTTATGGCAATTCTGAATTTCGAATTTGGTAATTGTAATTAATTATTTTGACTGTTGGGCAGAGACCTGATTTGACCCAACTAACTATTTGACTATAACACTTGTATGGAAACAGAATATTTTATGTTGATTGCAGGAGGACAAATGGAACAGCCATGTTAAATTTAGCTGACCATGACTCCATGAGTGGGGAACATGTTGGAATTACCTCTGGGTTGATTATTACAAGTGGAAAATCAGTGATTTGGCCAATGGAAGCCCCTAAAAATCAGGGATTTAGAAAGCTGCAAAAATTCCCAAGGGAGGGAAAAGACCTGGGCAAATGATAAATAGCATATGAGAGGAGGCAGGACGCTGCCAAGTATGCTAAGAAAGGAGACTTTTGATTTACTTGTTGCTATGAACACAGCTTGAGTGTGAGGCAAGGGAAAACCGCTGGAGCTGTAGGACATTGCTGAAGAGAAGATTTTCCAAGTTCGCCCTCATGGATTCATGGTCAGGCTAGGGGGCGAATCGGGCAAGTAGTTTGGCTACCCTGTTCTACGGTTGGGAGGAACGTGGTTGTTCCCTTTGTCTTTCAGCGTATTATTTCATATATGTTATTTATGTCCCTTCTCTGGCAGAATGTTAAATGGTTACATACTTGATAGAATGTATTTGTTAGAAATAATATTAAGGAAGAAAGATCGAATGCATCCTATTGCAAACTTAGGAATTGCTAGAATGTCTCTCTACTAGTTCGAAATGGATTATCTTTCATGCATCTCATTACCCTTATGAATACTAGTTCCCGAAAGTATACTAGCTGGAAGGATATGACTAGTCAATTCTTAAAGAAGATTTGTACTGTGGTTTGGATTACTACTGTAGTAAGATAAAGCGTTGTAGTTGAAAACCCCACAAGTAAATTGCGATGCAGATTTGAGTTTACCTACATATTGAATGCAAATGGAAAAACTGCAAAGTGTATATATATATATTTAAAGTGTGAAAAACGGAGGTCAATCGGGTTTCAGCGATTACAAACACCGAATACAAAAAACAAAAGACCACGTTGTTTTTCCAAATCCCGAAATGTGAAAAGGTTGTGGGCCCATCACTTTGGGTTTCAGGGTTCGGGGTTTGGCGATTAAAATGCCAAACACCAACACACAACAATTCCCAAATCAAAAAAATGCTAATGGATTATGGGCCCAATTGGCGCAAAGTCGTGACCCTCGCAGTTCGACCGCTTCCACCAGGACCTTTTCTAACTCTGGCCTGAAGAGCTGAACGCTCCTCTAATTCCTCGTCGGGGAATTCTTCACCCACAGTTATCTCCTGTCAGCGATTTCCCCTTCATGTATCAGGAAATCGGGTTTCGCGATATCGCGAAACTCATGGGCACGGCCTCTTGCAAATCAAAACCCCGAACTCCAATGGTCAAAGGGTCAACGATTTCTTCCTTGTCGGGGATTTTCCTATCGGGAAATTGCTATCTGCAATGTCAACAGTTGAACTTAAAATCTCTGAGGCCCGATGTGCCAATCTTCGATGCACGTGTGGACTTTGGTCCTCCTTCCTTCCCTCGAACTCCATTACAGCTCCACCTGTACTCCACCTAAGCCTCGTGGTTCCACAATACCACGTCACTTCCTTCTCTCTTGCGATCGGGAATCGCGGGATCTCGGTTTCACAGGTCAAATTTCCTTTGTATCGCAAAACACCGAATGTCGAACCCCGACCTTCCGGGATCTGAAGCCACCTGTCCCTATAATGATCGACGGCTCCGATTAATTCAGGAAATCGCTACTCACGACTCTGTCAACCAAGAAACTCTTGCCTCCCAGAACCCGATATGTTGAACTCCGATGGCTGGTTCCCTCTTCGCGCCTACGGGTTAAAATCCTCGCAGCTTCACTGAAATCTGACGATCGGCGGGACTTCGCGATTCTCCGCAGTGATCCCCAGCCGTCGGTTCTCCTCCTCGAGGATTCCTCCTTCTCCAAATCTTTGTTTCTGCCCAAGCCGTCTCACGAGTCTGTTCCCACAGTAACGAGAAAGAACTATCCCTCCTGAGTTTTATCGACTCTGATACCTCCAGAGACTTAGCGCACACTGCTCGCGCTCGACTTCAACAACTCCCAAGTGTTGAACTTGTCCAGACTCTGTGCACTCCTGGAAACAGCATCCCTGTCTTCCTTTTCTTAGGCTCACCCCTAATACCCCTGGTTCCACCTGCACTTCGCTTGCACGGCTCGTACAACCCAATTCAACTTCTGGGCAGATGAGAATAAGAGTTTATCTGTTGAGCCTCATCAACGCACTCTATGCGGATGAATTCGACTGCACTCTATGCAGGAATCTCTCGGCTCAACCAGAGAAACAATTGAAACTCATTCTCTTCTTTCTCAGGCTTCAACTAAACTATGAAACCACATATACAACATATCAAAGCAAACGCATGACAGAAAACAAACATCCACGAGCATAATATCAACACAGAGAAACAACACAAACCATGAAAGTGAATCACAGACTCTCTTCTATTAATTCAATCTGTACATGGGTGTTCTTCACCAGTTCTCTGCTCTGCTCCTCTCTTCTGAATGCTTGATCCTTCATAATCTGAATTGAATTACAATGTACAAAGTAGGGTGCCTATATTCCGTTTGCCCTCTCAAATTCTACAACTATCAAATCTACAATCAATTCCTATCTAACAGCATTAAATCTATTAAATGCCTTCCTATATACTAAGGACGAGAGCTTAAAGGCTCAAGGTCCCCTTTACAATACAAGTGCGCTTCTTCACATCAATACGTTAATGTCTTGCGCAACCGTTTCAAGGTGTTTCAAAATTTTGGTGCTGGCGCTGCCCAGCTATCTTTCCTGCTCCAGGCGCTGGCTCGCTTGATGTGTTGTGGATGCTCCTACATCATACCCCTCGGCTTGAAAGTTTTCATGGGCTCCTGTCCATGAGCTCCTGTACTGTGTGCCCATGTTTTTGAATGCTTGCTTCATTTTCCCAGCTGGCGTCCTCCACTGGGTGGTTCTTCCATTTCACCAGGTATTCAAAATATTACTTCCGCCTGGTCTTTTTTCCCACTCGCTTATCCAATATATACTCCATCTGCGGCTTTTGTGCAACTGGTAACTGCTTCTGCCACTGGATCACTGGTTCCTTAGTTCCAGCCTCCACTTCTCCAGCCCTGTATGGGTATAAATCCGAAATATTAAAAATCGGAGATATCCCGATGCTATCCGGCAATTCAATCTCATAAGCATTCTCGCCAAATTTCTTCAGGACTCGGCATGGCCCAATTTTCTTCATCTTGAGCTTGTTATATGTTCCCCTTGGGAACCTTTCTTTCCTCAGGTGCGCTAGAACGAGATCACCAACTTCAAACTGGAGTTGCCTCTTTCGTTGATCGTCTCTGCGCTTATACTCCTAATTTGACTTTTGTAGTCGCCGCTTCACCTTGTTGTGAAGTTCTCTCATTGCCTCAGCGAACTCTTCAGCACTAGCGCTGCTAGATTTAGCCTGTCCTGACTCCCTGAGTTTAGAAACTCCTCTCGGCTGTGTCCCATATAAAATCTGAAATGGACTCTTGCCTGTACTCCGATTCACAGAATCATTGTACGCAAACTCTCCCTGTGGTAACACATTATCCTAGCTGTTGTGGTGTTCTGTCACCAAGCTTCTCAACAAGTCTCCAAGACTTTTGTTGACCACCTACGTCTGTCCATCCGTCTGCGGATGGTAAGCTGAACTAAACGCCAAGTCAGTTCCAAGATTCTTCCATAGCGTCCTCCAAAAATGACCTATGAATTTTGTATCCCTGTCCGAGACTATGCTTCTGGGCAATCCATGCAATCTGACGATTTCTTTGAAGAACAAGTTTGCGATGTGCATCGCATCGCTGGTCTTCTGACACGGTATGAAATGTGCCATTTTAGAAAAACTGTCCACCACCACAAAGATGGAATCAACCCCTCTCTGTGTTCTCGGCAATCCTAGAACAAAATCCATACTGATGGCCTCCCATGGCCTCTCAGGTATGGGTAATGGCTGATAAAACCCTGCGTTCTGCTTTCGGCCCTTCGCGTGTTGACAAATCCTGCATCTGTCGACAAACCTTTTAACATCTGCTCGCATGCCCGGCCAAAAATACGATTTGCTCATCTTTGCGAATGTTTTGTCGTGTCCAAAATGACCTGCTAATCCACCACTATGTTTTTCCTTCACCAAATTCTCCCTCATGGAGAAAATTGGAATACATAGCTGATTGCCTCGAAATAGAAATCCATCCTGGATCATGTAGTCTATCCAAGGACTCCGATCTCTAAGAAATGGATTCTCAGCTACTTCGTATGCTTCTCCAAAGTCTGCATCTCCTGCGTACATGTCCTTTAGATTTTCAAAACCCAAGGTCTTGACTTTGAACTCCTACAACAGCAAACATTTCCTGCTCAAAGCATCAGCCACTTTGTTAGCAGTTCCTGAAATGTGTTTAATCACAAACGTGAAATTTTGCATGTACTCTACCCATTTTGCATGTTTCTGGTTCAACTTCTCCTGTTGACTCACAAACTACAATGCATGATTATCGTTGTACAATACAAATTCCTTGGGTACCAAGTAATGCCTCCACTTCTTTAATGCCTATATAATGGCATAGAATTCTTTATCATATGTGGAGTACTTCAGCTTCGTGTCATCCAGCTTCTCACTGAAATATGCAACAGGTCTGTCATCCTGACTCAAGACCCCTCCTACAGCATACCCACTAGCATCACATTTCACCTGAAATGTCTTCCGGAAGTCTGGCAACACCAGAATTGGTTGCTCTGTTATCTTTCGCTTCAACAGATTGAAACTCCTCTCAGCCTCGGTTGTCCAATGAAAAACTTTATGTCTCTTTTTCACGGTGTCCATCATTGCTGCGCTAATCCCACTGAAATTCCGAATGAATTTTCTATAGAAACTAGCTAATCCATGGAAACTCCTCACCTCAAAAACATTTCTCGGTGATGGCCAATTCCTGATTACTTCCACCTTTTCAGGGTCCATTTTCAACTCATTGGCTGATATAAAAAAACCCAAATAAATGAGCTCTGTCTTCATGAAGGAACACTTCTTCATGTTGACCAACAACTTCTCCTGCTGCAGTCTTCTCATCACGATGGACAAATGCTTCAAATGTTCATCCTTGGTCTTACTGAAAATCAATATATCGTCCAGATATATGACCACAAATTTATGAATTCCCTCAGGACTTCATTCATCAGTCTCATGAATGTGCTCGGCGTGTTTGTCAAACCAAACGGCATGACCAGCCATTCATACAAACCCTCGTTTGTTTTGAATGTTGTCTTCCATTCATCACCCTCTCTCATGCGAATTTGATGATATCCGCTTTTCAAATCAATCTTTGAAAAATAATTTGCCCCACTCAGGAAATCCATCAGATCGTCCATCCTCAACAGTGGAAATCTGTACCGGATGGTGATTTTGTTTATCGCCCTGGAGTCTATACACATCCTCCAGCCTCCATCCTTCTTCGGACTTAGTACTGTTGGAACAGCACACGGACTTAGACTCTCCCTGACCAGTCCTTTGTCCAGCAAGTCCTGTACCTGCTTTTTTACTTCCTTGTTTTCCTGAGGTGTCAACCTGTACGCAGCCTTGTTCGGTAGACTTGCTCCGGGTATGAGGTCTATGTGATGACTCATGCTCCTCATTGGTGGCAACGAACGAGGTAGTTCGTCCACAATGATATCAGAAAACTCTCCCAACAGTTCCTGAATCTCGTCTGGTAAGTCATCCACTCTTGTGCTTGTCAGGACAATTCTCGGCTTCCTGACAACAAAGAATTGTGGATCTTCGTTCTTCTCCATCTCTGTGAGAAGCTCCTTCCCACTCGTGAGAAGTATGGTGTTGTTTACTTCTGGCTTCACTTCTCTATCTTTTATCGGAAGCAATTTATGGATTCTCCCATCCTTTTCCAAAGTGTATGTGTTCATTCTCCCGTCATGAACCACATTTCTGTCATATTGCCATGGTCTACCCAGCAATATATGACACACGTCCATGGGAATAACATCACATGAAATCTCATCATGGTAATTCCCTATCTTAAATTTTACTAAGCATTGTTTAGTAACACTCACCCGGTGTCCTTTTTGCAACCATGAGAATTTATATGGACTCGGGTGCTTAGTTGTTTCCAGCTCCAACTTTTCCACCATCTCGGATGAAACAAGATTATCGGTGCTCCCGCTGTCAACTATGACCTTGCATTTCCTGTCCTTGGTTGTGCAAGATGTCCTGAACAGTCTGCTTCTTTGCACTGCGCTCTCCACCTCCTTCTCAGGTGTCAAAAGTATCTTATGCATCCCAAGCGATCTTCCGCTGTCTGCATCTTCATTCTCAGCATCACGCTTCTGCGCTTCTGTGATGTGAGCTTCACTTCTATCCATTTTCCTATCTGGACAGCCAACGGCCTTATGTCCATCCTTTCCACATGTAAAACATGTGATGATTCCTCCTCTACCTCTTCCTCTACCTCGGGTACGAGGAAATGTGTTCGCATCAGCATAACCGCCACCCTGCTCCGTATGTTGCCTCCTCGGCTCAGCATATTGCTGCCTCTGTGAGGTTCCACCTCTTTCAACTTTACCCTGAGGCTTCTGATAATTTTCTTTGGGCTTCGGTGTTCTTTCTTGGGCAACTGCCTTGCCTCTGGGATGACTCCTGCCTTGCCCTCGTTGACTCTTCTTGCGGCTCAGCTTCTCCTCGGCTTTCAGAGCCATCTGGTACGCATCCTCAACTGTTCGGATGGTAACCATGCTCAATTCATCCTGAATGTTGTATCTCAACCCATTCAGGTATCTCGCCACCCTTTCATCATCGCTCTCCCGATGACCTGCTCAGATGTTGAGTCTGTAAAACTCCTCGGTGTACTCCTTCACCGTCATCATCTTCTGTCTCAGGTTCTGCATTCGCCTGAACAGAGTGATTTGGTAATCTCTCGGGATGAATTTTGCTTTCATCTTAGCGATCATCCGATCCCAGCTTTTAATTTTTTGTTTCCCTTTGGAACGTCTATCCGCTTGCAGCTCGTCCCACCATAAGGATGCATGTCCTTTCAACTTAGTAGCAGCATGCCTTATCTTCTTGTCCTCTTCGATATCCTCATAATCGAAGTAGGTATCGAGTGCTCGGATCCAATCCAGCAACTCTTCTGCATCCAGGCTTCCTTCATACACTGGAATATCCATTTTCGTCTTGGAACTCATCCTGGAAATAGCTTTGATCAACCGTTCAGTCAATGCATCCTCTACTGTGACTTCCTCTGCATGCCCAGCTTCTTCTTCCACCTCGGAATCGCTAAGATCCCCTGCACCAACTCCACGTCTCTGAGTGGTTTCCATCTCCTCGAGTCTCACCCTGAGATCTCGTATCTGTCGCTCCATCTCTGGATTTCCTGCTGGTCAACCTCTTCTTCTCACCTCCCTGTCTTCAGGATCCGGTGACTGTCTTTCCCTTCTCGTCGGCATGATGAAATATTCCTTCTCTCTCTGTCACATAAAACAAAGAGTCTTCCCGCTCTGATACCACTTGGCACAAAGTCGTGACCCTCGCAGTCCGACCGCTTCCACCAGGACCTTCTCTAACTCTGGCCCGAAGAGTTGAACGCTCCTCTAATTCCTCGTCGGGGACTTCTTCACCCACAGTTATCTCCTGTCAGCGATCTCCCCTTCATGTATCAGGAAATCGGGTTTCGCGATATCGCGAAACTCATAGGCACGGCCTCTTGCAAATCAAAACCCCGAACTCCGATGGTCAAAGGGTCAACGGTTTCTTCCTTGTCGGGGATTTCCCTATCGGGAAATCGCTATCCGCGATGTCAACAGTTGAACTTAAAATCTCTGAGGCCCGATGTGATGATCTCCGATGCACGTGTGGACTTTGGTCCTCCGCCTTCGGTACCTTCCTCCCCTCGAACTCCAGTACAGCTCCACCTGTACTCCACCTAAGCCCCATGGTTCCACAATACCACGTCACTTCCTTCTCTCTTGTGATCGGGAATCGCGGGATCGTGGTTTCATAGGTCAAATTTCCTTTGTATCGCAAAACCCTGAATGTCGAACCCTGACCTTCCGGGATCTGAAGCCACATGTCCCTATAATGATCGACGGCTCCGATTAATTCGGGAAATCGCTACTCGTGACTCCGTCAACCAAGAAACTCTTGCCTCCCAGAACCCGATATGCCGAACTCCGATGGTTGGTTCCCTCTTCGTGCCTACGGGTTAAAATCCTCACAGCTTCACTGAAATCTGACGATCGGCGGGACTTCGCGATTCTCCGCACTGATCCCCAGCTGTCGGTTCTCCTCCTCGAGGATTCCTCCTTCTCCAAAGCTTCGTTTCTGCCCGAGCCGTCTCACGGGTTTGTTCCCACAGTAACGAGAAAGAACTATCCCTCCTGAGCTCTATCGACTCTGATTCCTCCAGAGACTTAGCGCACACTGCTCGCGCTTGACTTCAACAACTCGCAAGTGTTGAACTTGTCCAGACTCTGTGCACTCCTGGCAACAGTAACCCTATCTTCCTTTTCTTAGGCTCACCCCTAAGACCCCCGGTTCCACCTGCACTTCGCCTGCACGGCTCGTACAACCCAATTCAACTTCTGGGCAGATGAGAATAAGAGTTTATCTGTTGAGCCTCATCAACGCACTCTATGCGGATGAATTCGACTGCACTCTATGCAGGAATCTCTCGGCTCAACCAAAGAAACAATTGAAACTCATTCTCTTCTTTCTCAGGCTTCAACTAAACTATGAAACCACATATACAACATATCAAAGCAAATGCATGACAGAAAACAAACATCCACGAGCATAATATCAACACAGAGAAATAACACAAACCATGAAAGTGAATCACAGAATCTCTGCTATTAATTCAATCTGTACATGGGTGTTCTTTACCAGTTCCCTGCTCTGCTCCTCTCTTATGAATGCTTGATCCTTCATAATCTGAATTGAATCACAATGTACAAAGGAGGGTGCCTATATTCCGTTTGCCCTCTCGAATTCTACAACTATCAAATCTACAATCAATTCCTATCTAACAGCATTAAATCTATTAAATGTCTTCCTATCTACTAAGGACGGGAGCTTAAAGGCTCAAGGTCCCCTTTACAATACAAGTGCGCTTCTTCACATCAATACGTTAATGTCTTGCGCAACCGTTTCAAGGTGTTTCAAAATTTTGGTGCTGGCACTGCCCAGCTATCTTTTCTGCTCCACACGCTGGCTCGCTTGATGTGTTGTGGATGCTCCTGCATCACCAATACTTTGAGGTTTCGGGGTTTACGAATACCCAACACCACAAACAACAATTCTCGAATCGCAAAAAAAAAACAAATGGAGTGTGGGCCCGGTCCTTTTCGGGTTTTGGGGTTTACAAACTCCCGATGAAAAACACCGCACAACATCAAACGCCGAATCGCGAAATCATGAAAAAGGTGTGGGGCCCAGACAATATCGGGTTTCGACGTTTGGTAATGCTTGATGCATGAAAAACATACAACGGTAATCGTCGAACCACGAATTCGATTTGGTTGTGGGGCCACTTCGGGTTTCGACGTTTGCAAGAACAAGAGAACTCCACGCAACTTGAACCAATAAACTCTGAATGCCAAAAAATAAAAACATGAACAGAGTTTACAAACTCAGTTAAATAAAACACAGAGTGATAAGTTCAACTCAAAAAAAAAAATGCTTTCAATCTCTTGTCTCACCCTCTATATGTGGATTACAATATGATTCAAGTATTTATAGGAACAAAACTTTCCCCTTTGACCTTAGGAAAAATTAAACCAGGGCGGTGATGGTATTTGGTGGCCTGCAAAGGCTAAGGCGACCATCGCTTGACAGTGAATCCTCACATCTTGAAGTGTCAAGATGACCACTAATCCATCGTCATAAGGTGGTGAAATGATTAGTCTCTGACATAAAGTACAGAAGTGACCTTGCGAATACCAAGAATTATTATAGACCATCTACAACATTTACACATCTTTATATCAACCGGTGTTTAATGAAAAGTTATAGGTTGAAATGTTGGAAAAATATTAGAGTGAATTGAATTAACATAGTTTAATTACCAGAACTAATCACCAGAGGCGCGAAGGCCCAAGGAAGAAGGGACATCCTGAAACTTAAAACATACCCCTGAGTAAATTTCTAACTGTGTAAATAACAACACAATCACCTAAAAGTTAAAAAGGAAAGTCTTTAACACAAGTACAATAAGTGCAAATTGAATTTATATACCATCATGCGATCTGGAGTCAACTATAAACAATATACACATATAGCCGGCAATAGCTGAGTATTTTTCCTCTTTCACAATCCTTTCGAGGAAGTAGCCAATATGGCACTAGTATATTAAACCAATAAAATAACTAGTATGCCATTACAAGTAGGCGAAAGGGAAACCCTGTAATTCTTTTAAAAATAGTATTACATATCTCGTTCGGAATTGAAACAAATGAACATCCCATACGGTGTTTTACTTCCAACGATATAATTTTCCATCACAAAACAGGTTACCCTTAATCAACGGTACCGAAACCATGACTTAATCTCCATTTCGGAGTTTTGGATACCAAGAGTTGGAGGTGTCAAGGACACTCACGACAAGAATGATGAAGTCGTGAAATGTGAAAGATCAGAGCATGTCAAGGGCTTCGAAATGTCTAAAGGGACTATTGTGAGTCTCGAAAACCCGAAAGACAAAACTCTGAAATCCCATCAGCCGTTTGATTAAGAAAAGAAGGGATCAGTTTATGAAGTTTTGTGGACCATTGATCTGGCTCCATTTTAGGGATTGCGACTTGTCGAAATGCCAAAATGACGAAATGTGAAAGACATTTTGATTAGGCCTGTGGTCACATCCAGTGGGCATATGGAATAAGCGCAAGACCCAGTACTTGAAATCCAACGGTGCAGGTGAATTTGATTATGATCGGAGGATTATGAAATATTTGTACTCTGAGTTTAATTGGAAGGCCTTACCTAACCACTATCCTGTATCTGGGTATTTTAAAAAAGAAAACTATATGAGTCTGTTTATATTTAAACTTTTCACAAAGGAGTATAGACTAATACTCTACTTTTACCTAAGTCTGGTTGGTCATTTTCATCGTGTGATTATGTGTATGGACTAACACATGAGGCCTAGGCCATCAACATCCAAATTAATTTGTATTGTAAACATATGGTAATGGGTTATTTGTAGGGTCTAACATGTAAGGATTTGGCCGTAAAGTCCCAAAGTCATTTGTGTTGTTAAGACTGTGGTAATGGTCATAGGTACAAATAGATAGAAAAGTAATTATAATTATAGGAATTGAAATAAACATTGAATGAGGAGTAAACACTTATCATTGATCAGAAAACTTTAAGTTGAATGATAATGATAGTCGACGACAGTAAGGACTCTTGCAAACTTTCAGACTCAAGCCGTATAATAGAAATCTTACTTGCTTGAATCTAGAACTATTCAAGGATACTTATACAAACAATTTTTTTTTTCCAGATAGTTTTGAGGTATATTACAGAACCATTGTTACTGGATCATGAGATTATAAGATAGTTGTGTTAACATATAGAGAAAAAAAATATAGAGAAAAAAGTCGGTAATTTCATTCCATCATTGATAGTGAAAAAGTGCAGCTTGTATTGGACTTGGTAGACTAACTTCGTCAAGATTTGTGGCTTGGGAACTGTGGGACTTGTATCTACCATTTTCATATGAATTACATGAGGGATACTTTTTTAACTTAATCTATTTTGGTATTTACAATAAGTAAAGGTTCCACTTCCCAAAAGGAACAATTTTCCTCCAAAATACATCAAAAAATAAAGACATTCATTGGATATATTTTAAGGGAGACTATACATCCTCAACCATCAATATCCTATATAGAATAATTATATTTGAAAGAGCTCCCTCCTRGATTTGTTTCCATTGATATCGATATATAATAGGCTCAAATTACCTTCCTCTTAATCTCATGACTCCTTGGCCAAAGAATTATCTCCTTCATTGTGCTCATGATAGATGTGGGAGTTGTATACTACTTCAAATTCTAACCTCATAATTACCTAGCCCTATTTTATGTATCTTAAAAATATGATATGCGAGCAATGATCCTGGCCATTCAGCCAATCAATAACTACCTTGGAATATAAGAATGTGTAAAGTTGTTGTATCTCCAAATTTATGTCCACCTTCATCATTGTGATCAGACTGATTATGTCTACATAGTTATTAGATTTTACCTTGTACCTCTTTTTATTGAGATCGTGTGGTCATTATGGTGAATGA
>ML806930.1:148714-158770 GCA_009831015.1 Picea engelmannii | reverse complement strand
TAATATCCTTTAATATTCCTTTAATATCCCTTGTACTTCCATTGTTTTTACAAAATATCAAAGGTATGGCATATGTGTTATGTACTTCCATTGTACTTCTGCATTTAGTTATACTAAGTTTCATTGTTCAACATGTATTTCCCAACTAACTCTGCAGGGACTGTGTTGCCATGCAACCTTGTTTTATTATGGTATGTATTATTTTATTTTGGATTAATTAATATTTAGTTAATTATTAATTATTAATTAATATTTAATTTATTATCAATTATTAATTAATAATTAATAATTTATTTATTATCAATTAATATTTAATAATTAATTTATTTTTAATTTTAATTTTAATTTATAATTAATTACTTATTAATAATTGAGTAATTAATTATTAATTCTTAATATATTATTAATTAATTACTAAATAATAATTATTTATGTATTTATTAATTAATACTTAATTATTACATTTAAAATGTATTAATACATTAATAGTTGTGCCCCAAGCATGTCGGTTGTCAACTAGCAACAACCACATTTAAGTAAAAGTGGTTGATATACGTCGATCGGCCCCATTTTCCACCCTTTTAAATTAATGGGGTTGATCGACTTATATTTGTTGATAGTGAAGCCACGATAAAAAATGCAGCAGAAAATAACAAAGAAACAAATCACACATATAACTCAGAGATTTACGTGGTTCGCCCAAATTTGGGCTACGCCCACCAAGAAGGGTATCGATTTATCTTATTGTTCATAATATGGAGAGTTACATCAGGCTCTTTCTACTCATCTGCCCATTGCCTCTATGGACATACATCAATTTATAGAAATTTACACACAGTTACATAGGAAACTGACTATTGAATGTGTTCCTATCCATGGTCTAATTTAGTCTAATTAGTTACAACCAATGCTCAATAATAGGATCTAAAAATCCAATTGTGGAGGAATTAGTTGTCACGAGATTCCAACAATCTCCACCTTGACAACAATTAACCTGATACCTTGCTCTTTCTTTTGTCATCATTTTTTCTGCAWGCCAAGAGAAGCCAAGCACCATCGTAACTTCTCTAAAAGTATTGGTTTTGTGAACATATCTGCACAATTCTCTTTTGTATGAACTTTTTCAAGAGAAACTCCACCTTCATCGATGACCTGTCTTACAAAATGGTACTTAATAGGAATATGTTTAGTTTTACTGTGGTAGGATGGATTCTTGGCCAAGTGAATAACACTTTGACTATCACAAAGTAGCTTTACTTTGTCCTACATCCTTCCAAACTCACCAAACAAACCTTTTAACCAAACTGCCTCTTTGAAATCATGTGAAGCAGCTATGTATTTTTCTTCTATAGTGGATAAGGCATCAATGCTCTGTAGCTTTGACATCCAACTAATAGCTCCACCTGCAAGAGTAAAGACATATCCTAAAGTTGACCTCATTTTTTCCAGATCACCTACAAAATTAGAACTAACATATCCACAGACTAACTCACAACCACCTTTATAGGTGATACAGTAATCACTTGTGCCCCTCATATACTGAAACACCCATTTCATTGTTGCCCAATGCTCTTTGCCTGGATTTGCCATATATATGCCGACAAACCCAATTGCATGTGAATTGTCTGGTCTTGTACTAACCATCGCATACAGTAAACTTCCTACTGCATTAGCATATGGTATTCGAGAAATGTGTTCCTTTTCTTCTTTTGTACTAGGACATAAACTTGAAGAAAGCTTAAAATGGGAAGCTAAAGGTACAAAAACTGGTTTCACATTGTTCATACAAAACCTCAAAAGTATTTTCTCAACAGACTTCTGTTGTGACAACCAAATCTTACCATTCCTCCTATCTCTGAATATCTCGATGCTCAAAATCTACTTTGCTGCTCTTAGATCTTTCATATCAAACATCCTAGCCATTTCATCCTTTAACCTGTTGATCTTCGTTATGCTTTTGCTTGCTAAAATTATATCGTCAACATACAATACTAAGATAACGAATATGCCATTATTTAATTTCTTAAAGTAAACACAATGATCATACTCACTCCTTTTATAATTCTGGCTCATCATGAAAGACTCAAATTTCTTGTACCATTGTCTGGGTGACTGCCTCATACCATACAATGATTTCTTGAGCCTGCAAAAAAATTTCTTGTTGTGATTCTGAACGAACCCTTCAGGTTGTTCCATGCAAATCTCCATGTAAAAAAGCAGTCTTAACATCTATCTTCTCCAACTCCAAATCAAGTAATGCAACCAATGCTAACATACTTCAAATTGAACCGATTTTAACAACTGGTGAAAAATCTCATGAAAGTCAATACCTTCTTTCTGAGAATATCCTTTTGCAACCAACCTTGCTTTTTAGCTTTCTACTTTATCATCAACACCCTTCTTCAGCTTGTAGACCCACTTGCAACCTACAGTTTTCCTGTCTCTTGGAAGTTCTACCAAGTCCCATGTAGAATTCTTCGCTAAAGAATTCATTTCATCCTTCATTGTTTCTTTCCATTTTTCACTGTTAGAACCCTCCACAACTTCCTGATAGCATGAAGGTTCATCATCATTAGTACTTAAAGAAACCGATGAAAGAAAATCATCATACCTTCTTGGAGGAACTCTGACCCGTGTAGACCTCCTTAGGGAAGTTTGTGGCTCATCCACAATCTGTTGATTGTCATCATCATCCATATTTTCCTCTGCAAGTACCTCTTCATGAACTTCTTCAAAAAATTGTTCATGTTCACTTTCATCTGTATTTGAATGAGTTTCAAATTGAATTTGTTGATATTTCGGTACTTCTACCTGTTTCATTTGACCATCTACATCTGATTTGATGAGTGATGATTCATCAAATATTACATCTCTGTTAATGGTGATCTTGTGGGCAGTAGTATCCCACAACATGTACCCCTTAATTCCATCACCATATTCAACAAAGATAAGTCTTTATGATTTTGGATATAATTTAGAACACTAATGTTTAGGAATTAGAGCATAGGCTTCACAACCAAAAACTTTAAGATTAGAATAATTACAAGGGTGACCTTTCCATACCTCTTTAGGAATCTTGCACTCTATTGTTGTTGATGGCGATCGATTCACTAGATAACAAGTTGTAGTTACTACTTCTGCCCACAGTTCCTGCTCCAAGTTGGTGTTACTAAGCATACTCCTTGCTCTCTTTAGAAGAGTCATGTTCATGCATTCAACAAATCCATTTTGTTGAGGAGTATAGGTAGTGGTTTTATGCCTACATATCCCAAACTCCTTGCAATAGTTCTCAAATTCCATTGACGTAAATTCACCACCATTATCAGATCTTAAACATTTAATGGACCTACCAGTGCTCTTTTCCACTAAAGCTCTAAACTGCTTGAAAACAATAAACACATCAGCCTTTCTTTTCAACATATATATCCACACCTTCCTAGATAAATCGTCTATAAAGGTAACAAAGTACGATGATCCTCCATACGAAACAGTAGGGGATGGTCCCCAAACATCAGAATGGATATAATCAAGGATTCCTTTACTGGTTTGTCTTCCTGTTTTAAATCTCTGCCTATTATGTTTTCCATAAATACAGTGCTTGCATAAATCTATTTTAAAGACTTTAGACTTGGAAGTAACTTGCGATCAGATAATACCTTCAATCCTCTTTTGCTCATATGTCCCAACCATTGATGCCGCAGTTGAACATAATCACTGTCATTCTCAGATACAACTATCGCATGATCTGACTCGGTTCTTCCTTCTAACAAAAACATGTTTCCAACCTTCTTCGATTTCATAACCAGTAGGATTCCTTTGTAGACCTTCATAACTCCACCTTGAACAATACTTTTATATCCTCTAGTATCTAAGACTCCCATAGAGATTAGGTTCGTCCTAAGCTCAGGTACATGTCTCACATCAGTTAGTATATTAACAGATCCATCAAACATCGTATTTGAATGCTGCCAATTCCCACAACTTAACATGATATCATTTCCCATGTAAACAATTATGTCATCTATAGACCGGTAAGTAATAAACTAGTGTCTATGAAGACACTGGTAAGTAATAAACTAGTGTTATGGAAATATGTTCGCGTTTACACAAAGAAACACAAGAATTACTGAAGTCATGTCGGATTCCTCAACTAGAGGAGCTTGGAAGAAATATTATAATTGAAGAGATGGTAACACTGAGACAACCACTGTTGTAACAACAAACCTTATAAAACAACATTTCATTCAATCAACAAATGTTCACACCATGGTTCAAGCATTTATGGCTACATTATCAAAAGACATTAGATCCTCGACGACAATGTAGTTATGCACACGAACACTATAGAAGAGTTGGCATACCATAGACTCGTTTCTTTGCATGATCAGCTAGAAATCTGGGTGACATACATCTAGGACAAGAACCCATAAAATGAAAAAAATAGCAAATTCAAAATTTCTATTATCTGCTCCTTGTTTTTTATTTTCTGAACTACTCACAATTTTGTCTTTTCTTTGTACACTTATCATCAAGAAGAAGGGAGATGAATATTTTTGTAAGAACTTCTTTAAGGGAATATAAAGAGTCACAACACAATTAGAAAAAAGGGTATAAATAGAAGAAGATACCCATTTTGAAAGGGATCTTCAAGCATTGTATAAACTCAAGAACTACTTTAAGGACATATATTGTGTTAATTAATATTGAGAAGCCCTAGGGGGCAATTTTCAAAAGGAGAGAAGAACTTGTGTGTGTGATTGATTTTGTTGTGAACTTATTAAAGTAGAATACATGTTGAACACATGGACTATAAAAACAATGTCTATTGATAGACTAATGTGATGCACTCAATGTTATGTTACAGTATTGTTATTCTTTTTTATATTTTTTGTTGATGTTTGGACAACATCGGGAAGGGATTCTCTTAGAATAATAATTAATAATATAATTATTGATTATTCAAGGGACACATCCTTTCATGGATGGTCACCATATGTTCCCTATATATGGAACACTCATCATTGTAATAATATATCGATTATATCTCATATGAAGAAAAACAACATTGTATCAGAGCTAGAGTGGGCTTGACTCCCTCATGGGAGGGCCTAGGAAAATGAGAGTGGATTATTGTAGTGTAAATTTTCTATTGCATGGTTGTAAGAGACACATGGTGAAGGGTAATGCTTGTTATTACATTCCATATGTTGTTGCTTCATAGTGCCTTCGTGGATCTTTGAAGGAGGAGTGTGGAGATTTACATGGTATCATATCTCCGCTGCCACAGCAGGAGCCAACTCTTGATTCCTCAACTTCGAAGGTATTGGTCGGCCTTAGGATTGGCAAGGACGAGTTGAGGAAAAGATTAATCATCCCAGAGTATCTAAAAATTTCCATGGTGGAAGTTGTGAGGAACAATGAAGTTGTTTTCGATGAGGATCAACATTGTTGGGATGTCACCAACACTGCGCTGAAAGTTGTAGTTATTTTATTTGCTAATTCAAAGAGCAGAGGATGTAGAGGCCCTATGTTGAAGGCTCGACTTCCGAAATTATCAGTGAAGAGTAGATCTTTGGTCTCTTAGATGTTAAACCCTCAAATTTTCTTCACTATGGGAGATTGAGCACTTGGTGGACCTATGTAATTGCAGTGCAATGTCCCTAGTTTGCAAGAGGTGATACCGTGGTGGGAACGAGCAGAATCCATCATCCCTCACGAGAGGGCCCAACGAAGCAGTCAATTTTACTACTTCACCCATGATGTGATTAAATTATCCAGAGATATGTATATGTAAATTTCAAATTAAAACATCTGAATCACAATCACACGTTGTGTTTGCTTGGTTTCAAAGGTTCCAATGCTTTCACATATGCTTGTAAAGTGAGAAATTCGGTGTCAGATCCAGCCTAAAATGATTTTGACACAGTGTAAATATTGAGCCTGTGAGTCTCTATGAGGAATAGGAATGTGTAATGTATGCGTGTGATAAGAAATGGAGCATGGATGGAAACCAAGTGAAATGTGTGCATGGAGATTTTAGTGTGCATGAGTATGGCGATAACCAACTCAAAATTCTACACATAATATTTATTAACCTTGATAATGAATGTGTTGCATCAATAATAGACCTATCTTCCTACATATGGATAGTGAGTTCAGCAAGGCTTATAGTTGAATCTCGGTTGAATCTGGGCGTTGTCAGTACATAAAATTCATATAGTGATGGAATGAAAAACATAAATAAAATAAGGTTAACATTGACCATTCAAGACACATATAACTGAACATAACGTTTAGGGGTTTTGAAGTACCTGTGAGAAAAGTTGGTTCATATTTGTGTATGTGGGGCATTCAATGTCCAAAGAATGATGACAAATGTCGTAAATCGTTTCATTATCGAGGAGAATGGCCACATCGATGTGTTCCATGAGAGAGTGGAGGAGCCAGTTCCACAAAGAGCAGTATCAGAGGAGGGTAGTTGTTGACAGAGTAGAGAAGCTACTCTCAGTCTTAGTGCTTAATAGTTACAGAGTCCCAAAGGGAGGAGTTGCGGAATCCCAGAGGCAGTAGCTATAGAGAGAGTGGATGACCTACTCTCAAAGCAAAGGGCCAGATAATTCTTTGTAGTAAGCACTCTAATCCATCTTGTGATTTGAGAAGACTAAGTTGTAGCAGAGAAAGTGTACCAGTGTGGTACAATTGGATATGTCTCAGGAGATGAAGAAACGTTGTGGAGATATACAATTCTAACTAGGCAAAGAGTGCAGTTGACAGAAAGTGCACCAGAGGGTGTTGCCTCATCTTGAGATCAGTTGGAATTCATGGAAGAAGAATTATATAACACTCAGTACTACAAAGGTAGAATATATCGTAGCCAATTATGCAAGTCATGGAAGTAGTGAGGCTTGAGAGGCTTCTCACGAGATTTCATCCGAGACATGGTGCAGATGAAGCAACTAGGCTTCAATGCACAAATGAGCAAGATGGTGTAGACTTCATCCTGGCGTGCCTCAGATGGTCAGATTAATGAACCAAGACATTGGTTTCACAAGGAAACCTCGATATGTCTTGTGAGACATTGAGTCCATGAGGGAACCTTGATATGTATTAGACATTGGTTTACGAGGAAACCTTTATATGTCAAATAAGGCCCAAGATGAAATTCCCTTTCAAAGGGAGATAATTGAGCCAATTGATCCCATTAATACTGTAGCTCTAGTTAATGTTTCTAGAGATATTGCAGTAGGTCGGAAGATACTTGCATGGGCTCGTCAGACTCTGTAGGAGGCAGAAGGACATGCAACTCCTCATGGTACCTTCTGAGAGAGTAATAGACCTCAGATATATTCATGCTATGCTGCAACTATGATCCACATCATTGATTCTAAGCATTCTTGTTATGAGGAGGCATCTAGTCAACCAGTATGGAGAGATGCCATGATGGAGGAGTATCAATCCATCATGAAGAATGATGTGTGGGATTTTGTTCTGAGACCTAAGGGGAAGTCTGTAGTGACTTCCAAATGGATCTAGAAGATTAAACACATAGTTGATGGGAGCATCGAGAGGCACAAAATAAGATTTGTTGCTAGAGGATTCTCTCAGGTAGAGGGAATTATGAGGAGACATTTGATCCTATTTCTTGATACACTTCTATCCGGATGATGATTTCCCTTGCAAAAAACATCGGTTAGAGAGTACATCAGATGGATGTAAAGACAACCTTTCTCAATGGAGAGATTGAGGAAGAAGTATACATCGAGCATCAAGATGGTTTCATGATACATGAGAAGGAGTCTCATGTGTGCAGATTGAAGATGGCATTGTATGGAATCAAGCAATCACCTCGAGCTTGGTATGAAAGGATTGATGGACACCTGTTATTTTTTGGCTTCAGAAAAAGTGTTTTTGATCCCATCCTATACTACAAGACTGTTAATGGTGAGTCCCTGGTTTTGGTTCTCTATGTTGATGATTTATTCCTCACAGGTACAAAGAACCTTATTGTTGAATGAAAGTATGGGTTGGCCTCTAAGTTTGAGATGAAGGACCTTGGTATGATGCACTACTTCTTGGGAATAAAGGTGTGGCAGAGAATTGATGAGATCTTCCTGAGGTAGGGGAAGTACATAGTTGAGATATCGAAGAAGTTTGGGATGTTGAACTTGAAGCCTGTGGCTACACCAATGGTGACAATTCTGAAGAAATTGAGTGTGTCTTTTTCTGATTCTAAAGAAATTGATCTGACTCTGTACAGACAGTTGATTGGATCATTGATGTATTTGGTTAACACCAGAACAAATATTTTATATGAAGTGAGTGCACTTAGCTAGTTTATGAGTCAGCCGAGATAGACACACTAAATTGTTGTGAAGCATGTGTTGAGATACCTGTGAGGTACATTTGGACATTGTCTAATATATACTTCAAGTATTGATATGATATGGAAAGACTATATTGAATTTGATTGGGCATGGAGCGCAGTGGATAGAAAGAGCACCTTTGGGTGTTACTTCACTTTGGGATCTTCAATGGTTTCCTGGTGTAGCAGGAAACAGACTTATGTGGATTTGAGCACAATAGAAGAGAGTACATTGCATTAAGTATGTTAGTCCCTGAAGTAATGTGGCTTCGCAAGATCCTTGCAGATTTATCCAAACATGTGTTGGATTCCACCATTATTCATTATGGTAACCAAAGTTGTGTGAAGATCTCAGAGAATCTAGTGTTTCATGACAAATTGAACCACATTGAGATCAAGTACCATTACATCCGAGACATGGTGCAGAGGAAGGAAGTATTGGTGTTGTACCTTCCTACAGATGAGGAGGTTGTCGATGTTCTTACCAAACCGGGATGAAGTTCAAGTAATTCCGTGAAAGACTTGGTGTGGCAGAGAATGCCTCCCTCGCTAAGAGGGAGTGTTGATGTTTGCATCTTCCTGAGAAATTATCCAGATCGTACTCCTTTGTGATTGAGTTGATTTGATCTGTGATGACACTTATCCGAGAAGGGATAAGTTTGTTTGGGCTTATAGCCCAATGTCCCTTGTGGAGAGCACATGAGGACATGTCCCATGTGAAGAGAACATGAGGACATGTCAAGGGAGTTTACCCTTGACGTAACACACTATGGGAGTTGACCCTTGTGTTTCTGGAGGGTGTAGCCTCTAGAAGTGCACATGGGAGTGCCATGTGTGACAAACATTCTCCAGATCGTACTTCTATATGAATTGAGTTGAGTTTATATGTGAGGACACTTATTCGATAAGAGATAAGCGCATTTGGGCTTATAGCCCAACGTCCTATGTGGAGAGCACATGAGGACATGTCAAGGGAGTTGACCCTTGACGTCACACACTATGGGAGTTGACCTTAGTGTTTCTAAAGGGTGTAACCTCTAGAAGTCCACATGGGAATGCCATGTGTGACAAACCTTTTTCTACTGTGGTGTTTGTTTACCACTGGCAGAGATTGCGTGTCTCTGGACAATAGTTGTGTACTATTATGGAAATATACCTCCCTAGATAAGAGGGAGTGTTGATGTTTTATCATCGGGAAGAACTTATCCTAGATTGGGTTGTAGACCAAGGGAGATAGGATACATTTATCATAAAGGCTCACTTGTGGTAAATGGGCCTAGACATAGTCCTTCCTTGATCATGACAAGCACTAATATGGATTCGAGGTGCTTGAAGTGTTTTTTCCATGTGTCAGTTAGCATCATGTTGACATTCACTTATAGGTGTGTGCTTGTGGTGAAATATCCTAGTGTGGTCTTTGTCCTAGTCATGGTGATTTGACAAGGAATAATAAAGACTCAATATGCTATATGCTATTACATGCGGGCTCAAAGTGAGTCTAATATTAGAGCGAGTTAATTGGCTTAGAGGGAGAGCCGCAGAAGGAGTTTCTCCTCTGCTCAAGTGGGAGAGAGATGTCTCCCAATATGGGAAGACATGTGTCATGAGTCTATGGTGAAGTTTATATACTTAAAATACAATCTTGGCATGATGCAGAATGTCTCCCTCGTTGAGAGGGAGTGTTGATGTTTGGA